>PVKE010048123.1:0-11694 GCA_004027555.1 Craseonycteris thonglongyai | reverse complement strand
AAACTGTCTGATTGTTACCAACCAATGTCACCCCATTAAATTTAACAATAAAAAAAAAAAAAATAAAATTTTAAAAAATTTAAAAAAAGAAAATAGGGGGAAAAGCAAACTAATCCCAAAGTTAGCAGAAGGAAAGAAATAACAAAGATCAGAACAGAAACAAAGGAAACAGAGACCAGAAGCATCTCTATTTGGCTTTATTGGTGAATTCTACCAAACACTTAAGGAAGAACTAATAACAATCCTCAAAATCTGCCCAAAAATTTGATGAAGAAGGAACACTTCCAAATTCATTTTACAAGGCCAATATTATCCTGTCACCAAAACCAGAGAAGGGCACTACAAGAAAAGAAAATTACAGGCCAACAACTGTGGCAAAAATCCATAGCAAAATATTAGCAATCAGAACTGAATAGCACATTAACATACACGATGATCAAGTGGGATTTATCAAGTGGAATAAAAGGATGGTTTAATATACAAAGTGAACCAAAAGTAGGTGGACAGTAATGAAGGATAAAAATTATATGCTAATCTCAATAGATGTATAGGAAGCATCTGACAAAAATGAACATTCTTTCATGTTAAAAACTCTTAACAATTGAAGTATAAAAGAAATATACCTCAACATAATAAAGGCCATATATGCAAGTTTACAGCTAGCATCATAGTCAATGGTGAAAAGCTAAAAGCTTTTCCTCTAACATCAGTAACAAAACAAGAATGTCCACTCTTCCCACTCCTATTGAACATAATACCAAAAGTCTCAGCCAGAGAAATCAGGCAAGAAATAGAAATAAAAGGCATCATCTTGGAAAAGAAGAAGTAAAACTGTCTCTATTGGCAAATGACATGATTTCATATGTAAAAAATCCTAAAGATCTCACCAAAAAAAAATCTGTTAAAACTAATGAACAAATTCAGTAAAGTTTCAGGATACAAAATTAATATACAAAAATCAGTAGCATTTCTATACACTAGATATACTATCTGAAAATAAATAAAATGATCCTATTTACAATATCATCAAAAACCATAAAATACTTAGGAATAAATTTAAGCAAAGAAAGATATCTATATTGAAAACTACAAGAAATTATTAAAATAAGTCAAAGAAGACATAAATAAAGAGGAAGGTATCCGTGTTCATCAATTATAGAATTAATACTATTAAAATGTCCATGTTACCCAAAGTCATCAATAGAGTCATTGCAATCTCTATCAAGATTACACTGGCACTTCTTACAGAAGTAGAGAAAAGAATACTAAAATTTATATGAAACTACAAAAGACCCAAAGTGGCCAAAGCAATCCTGAGAAAGAAGAATAACATGGAGACATCACACTTCCCTCTTTTAAGCTATATTAGAAAGCTACAGAAGTCGAAACAGTATGGTAATGGCATAAAAACAGACATATAGACCAATGGAACATAACTGAGTGTCCAGAAATAAACCCAGGCATATATAGTCAACTAATATTTGACAAAGGAACTGAGAATTGCCCAATGGAGAATAGACAATCTCTTTAATAAGTGGTATTTGGAAAACAAAATATTCACATGTAAAAAAAAAAAAAAAGAAGCAAGATACCTATCTTATACCACTCACAAAAATAAACACCAAATGGATTAAAGACTTGAATGTTAAGACTGAAAACCACAAAACAGGAAAACAGAAAAATAGCTACTTGACATGGGTCTTGGCAATAATTTTTTGGATATGACATCTAAAGGACAAGCAAAAAAAATCAAAAATAAACAAGGGGGACCACATCAAACTAAAAAGATTCTGCACAGCAAAATAAACAATCAACAAAATGAAAAGATGTTCTACAGGATGGAAAAAAAATTGCTAATAACATATCTGATAAAAGATTAATATCAAAAATATATTTAAATGGGAAGCCGGGATGGCTCGGTGGGTTAAGCACTCACTTTGCAGCCCCGGGGACCGAGGATCGAATCCTGGCCCCGGACTGTGTGGACCCATATGCTGAGCTGGGGAGTGCCCCCAGTTCAGTTCTCACCAGGGCGAGACCCCAGCCCAGTTCCAGCCCTGTGCAGCCCCACTCCCACCTGTGGAATGAAACTATGTGGAAAAATCGATGATGTGCAACTATGGAGGCTGTTCTGGGCCCTCCCCCTTCTCTCTGTCTCTGTCTCTGTATCTCTCTCACTCTCTCTCTCTGTCAAAAAAAAAAAAAATATATATATATATATATATATATATATATATATATATATTTTAAAAACTCACACAATAGCAAAAAACCAACAATCCAATTTTTAAAATGGGCAAAGGATCTGAATAAACATTTTTCCAAAGAAGATATATGAATGGCCAAAGATACATGAATAGGTGTTCAAAATCACTAGTCATCAGGAAAATGCAAATCAAAACCACAATATCACCTCACACCTGTTAGGAAGGCTATCATCAAAAAGACAAGCAATAACAAGTGCTGGTGAGAATGAAAGAGACCCCTGTGAACTACTGGAGGAACTGTAAATTGGTACAGCCAGTATGGAAAACAATACGGAGGTTCTTCAAAAAATTAAAAATAGAACCATATTATCCAGCAATTCCATTTCTGGGAATATATCCAAAGAACAACAATACTAAATCAAAGAGATATCCGCACATCCATGTTCATAGCACTATTATTTACAATAGCCCAAGGCATGGAAACAACCTAAATGTTGTGATATATAAACACACACGCAATAGTATATTATTCAACCGTATAAAAAAAAGAGGGGAAGCTGGGATGGCTCAGTGGGTTAAGCGCTCACTTTGCAGCCCCAAGGACCGAGGATCGAATCCTGGCCCTGGCCCGTGTGGACCCATATGCTGAACAGGGGAGTGTCCCCAGTTCGGTTCTCACCAGAGTGAGACCCCAGTCCAGTTCCTGCCCTGTGCAGCCCTGTGCCCACCTGTGGAATAAAACTATGTGGAAAAACCAATGACGTGCAACTATGGAGATTGTTTTGGGCCCTCCCCCTTCTCTCTGTCTCTGTATCTCTCTTTCTCTCTCTCCGTCAAAAACAATCAAAATAAATCTTAAAAAAAAAAAAGAAAAATTTTAAAAAGCTATAGAAAAAGTATCAGATATGTGATTAGCAGTAGAGGGCTAGGGAATTGGATGGAAGTGGTCAAAAAAGTACAAATTTTTCTTTTTTAAGATTTTTTTTTTTTTTGGACAGAGAGATAGACAGAGAGAAGGGGGAGGATCCAGAGCAGTCTCCATAGTTGTACATAATCAGTTTTTGACATGGTTTGGTTCCACACAGGTGGGCAGGGGTCATGCAGGGCGGGAACTGAGCTGGGGGCCTTCCACATGGGAGGCATGGCCCCTCCAGCCAGGGGCTGAATGGGGGGGGCAGTGAGGGGAGGAACTGAGAGGGGGGCCAGAACCAAACAGGGGGGGCCTCCCACATGGGAAACACACCCCAGTTCAGTATATGGGTCCACACGGGCCAGGGCAGGGATTTGATCCTCAGTCCCCAGGGCTGCAAAACACAACCTGCTGAGCCATCCCAGCTTCCCCACAAATTTCCAATTATAAGATAAATAAGTACTAGGGGCATAATGTATAACATGATGACTACAGCTAACACTGTTGTATGGTATATTTGTAATTTATTAATAGTAAATACTAAAAGTGCTCATCACAAGAAAAAAACTTTTTCATTTTGTATCTATGTGAGATGAAGGATGTTAACTAAATTTGTTGTGGTAACCATTTCATAATATATGTAAATAAAATCATGTTGAACACCTAAACTTACAGTGTTGTATGTCAATTATATCTCAAGAAAACTGGAAAAAAAGAACATTAGTAGTCAATGACAAGGACATTTCCTCTTCCACTGAAACAGTAGGGTAAAGGTAAGCATGTATGATAGTATTGCAGGTGAAAAGAAAGCCATTAAGTCGTTCCTTTGAAAAAGCTTTAGTAAAAACAGAAAATTTTCAAAACACTCTGCTAAGATAAAGGGAAAACAAAGACAAATAAGACATAATCCTAGCCCTTGAAGAGCTTAACATATAGTGAGGGCACAGAGTGCAAACTATTTTGATATAAGAAGAAAGTGCTGCATTGTGTGCTCACCACCCAGAGTCAGTTCTCCTTCCATCACCATATATTTGAACTCCTTCCCCACCACCACCAATGCAGCACATAGATGATGTCTTAACTGTACACCTGAAATCTACATAATTTTACTAACCAGTGTCACCCCAATAAATTTTAAAAAATTTTTTTAAAGAAAAAAGAGCTATGAGAATACTTATATACAGTAGGCTCACTTTTGCATGACGAAAAATGTGTGAGATTTTCCATAGGTGGAGAAAGGAGTTAAATGCAAAAAAATCCAGTAAACAAATTCAAAGAGGCATAAAATTGAAAGTTCATGTAAGCTGGGCTTTTGAACAGTGATTGAAAGAACAAGATTTGGAATCATATAAAACAGACATAGATTTGAATTCTAATGATTTCTACTTTTTTATTATGTGATCTTGAATAAATAACCTAACCTGTGTAAAAATGAAGATGATAATAAGTATTGTTTATAGCACTGTTGTAAAGATTAAATCAGATTTACGTAGGGTACTCAGTTTAGCATAGTGTCCATTACATAGAAAGAAAAAAACAGTATTTGTTATTTTAGTATATATACTTATGAAGCGAGCACAGTATTTGTCATTTTAAAGTGAGTCAATTCACTTTGGAAAACACTACAAAAATATAAGACATATTTTTTTCTGAAACATAATGAATAGTTTAAAATCAAATATGTAAGCATTTTATAAAATATTTCTCAAATACTTATATATAAAATCACTCCTACTCCTAAGTCTCCCTATATTTATGTTTAATACTTAAATAAGGTAATATGCTAAATACTTCTCAAAAAAAGATGAGAAAAAATACTGTATTTTTTAGTCCATAATTACCTATGTGTATATTATTTTCTAATATGATATGTTTATACAAAGTTGCACCTAAACCTTATGATAGTTATTGTATAATGCCACAAAACCTACTTTTTCTTCCCTTTCTATTTCAAGTTGTTTCTTAACAGATGAAAGTACATCCTTGAGGTTAGATATTTCAGTCTCCTACAGAAAAAGAAACATGAAGTTTACAAATGCATATTAATTCGAATCAGTGTTTTATAGAGTAATAAGTTCACTCATTTAGTTTTACAGAGTAATAATTTCACTCATAAAATATATACAACTTAAAAGTCTACTGATATAAAGGCTGCTACTTGACCATAACTACAAATTTCATTTAGACAAACTTTTTATAGTTTCCAAAGAAATATTTAACACTATGTATCTCCTTCTCCTCATCCTCTCCCTATCTATCCCATCCCTCCTCTCACAATCTCAACATACTTGTAACTTGAAGTTTATAACTTTATAAGTTCATTTGAAAAAAAAAAGAGTTCATTTCACTATTTCAAGAAATAAATTGGAAACCCACTTAACTTCTAAAATCTATAAGATCCCTTTCATATTGAAGATTCTTGGATTCTATAACTCAAATATTATGGGTTTATTTAATATTATGCTTTACCACCAATCATGCTGACATGAAAATTGGCTTTTACTACTATTTGTTCTGTATCTCACCAAAGATGTTTTCACTGATGATTGTTCTTGTTCTTTGTTCTTATAAAGTCCTAATTCTGAGTCTCTTTCTTCAACAATTTTATCATATTGGTGCTATATTAAACAGAAAAAGAACATTTTAAGTATATTAGAAGCTAAACAGATTATGTTTTAATATCTTTGTGCATTTAATATTTAAAGAAAATGTTTATGAATTCAGTAATATATATATATATTTCACCATATTTTTAATTTTTCAGTTACATAACCAATGAAACATATAACCTATCATAAGAGTAAGAAGTAATTATTTTTAATCAGAAACACTAAATTTCATAATTTTAGAACTAGGCTGGCAACACCAGGACCTCAGAAAAGTGGATGTTTTCAGATCTGTGGCAGGAAATACAAGATGAGTCTTGAACATTTTGTCTTCACAGAAAGCAAAAAAGCGATCAGGGTCTATTAAGGTCAAGTCAATAGGATTTGCCAGCCAGTTTGAAGATGCTCCCACTGGCCAAAGATGAGACAATCTGATTATCAACAAGAACAAAAACTGTGCTAGATTGAGAAATACCAAGTATGTTTAAATCTATGAGTTCATAAAATTACTTTAAAAGTTTTTTGAATCCTTACTGGTTATCTCATAACAATGTTATCTCCCAGCAATAGTTTTTAAGAATGAATAGGCAGTATAGTCTACTTCCTTTCCAAATCTTGAAAGGAAAAAGGCTGAATTTGCTAACAGAATCAGAATGATTACTTTAAAACACCAATAAAATATAGAGCACACTCTGAAACACAACAAACATTAAGCTTTTCATCTCTTCCACCGATAAAAATTAATTTAGCCTTATGCATGTGAGCACATAGAGCATACAAATATTAACAAGATACATAGCCTGTGTATGTATTCAAATAAATATAAGATGGAAAATAAGAGACTACTAGAAAAATTCAGATAGTGATCACTTTAATCCATTATAGATGAGAAGGAGAGATTTCCTCAAAGAAGTTACACCCTAGTTCAGCTTTGTGTGATTAAGATTCAAACTTGGAGAAATGGGAGATCAAGAGTATTCCAGCTATAATTAGCCACTGGTACACAAACAATAATTTTCTCAGACAAACTAGAATGCTATCTAAATTTCACCATTCTTGTGTGTAAGTATGACTCCAATAATTTTGATTACACACAAAAAAATTACCTTGTGTTTTTCCATAAGTGCTACCATTTCAGCTATTTTATGTTGACATCGTATATCAGTTTCTTTCTGTAATTTTACTGCTTCATCAGCTACTACTTTTGCTTTCTCAACCTATCAAATCAATTAAAAGTGTTTCTTAAAATTAATGCACACACAGAAAAATTTAACTTAAATGTAGAGTCCATATTCTCTATTCATATAAAATGCAAAAATCAAACACCAGAAAATTAGGAAAGCCAAGCAGAAAATGCATTACTCTTTTGGTTTATTTTACAATGCTCTATCAAGTGAGATGACAATATAACACCATACTGATCATTTAATCTTTTCAAATAATTATATACTACTCAATACTAAAATACTTAGAATAACAAGGATACTTTTTAGCTTCTATAAGAAGCCACTGTTCCTAATATAAATTTATTAAATCTTTGGAAAAATCATAATTTAAAAATTAAGAATTATTACTTTACTCTTAAAATGTTAATATAGTTTTTGTATAGGGTTTTAATATAACACATTCGTGAACATATTTAGTTTTTCCTACCTCTCCCAAAAGATTGTCTTCTAATGTCTTTTTGTCTTCAATTTCTTTTTGATAGCTGTCCATCATTACTTTACATTTTTGTTTTGTATCTTCTAGTTCTAACTCTAATTTACTGACCTTTGTATAAAGAAAACAGCATGAATATTAGCAAATGCTGTGGGTTTCTTGAAAATACTCTGCATTCATTTTGTAATTTTGTGAATCTTTAAAGATTACTTAGTCATGGTTGGATTATTTTCCTTACATTTTTTCATATGGTAAAATGTACTGATTTTTCACAAAATCTATCTCCTCCCCTACTATATATATATAGACTTGACAAGTACTATTTTTAAAGTAGCCATATTTTAATTTTTAATGAATTTCTTAACAATATTTTAAATTGTTTAGTATCTGTTCAATATGTTTTATTATAAGAAGTAACTATTCTATTTGGACAGACACCTGCATGAGTCAAAGGAAAAGCTCATTCTTTAAAAAAAAATCTTTATTGAGGTATAACTAATATACAAAACCTATACATATTTAATGTATACAATTTGATGACTTTGGACTTCTGCATACACCCATTAAATCATCACCACAACCAAGGTAATAGACATACCCATCACCTCCAAAAGTTTCCTTCTGTCCCTTTGTTTTTTGTTTTTTTGTCATAAGAACACTTAACATGAGAACTATCCTCTTAATAAAATTTTAAGTGCACAATACATTATTGTTGTCTCTGGAGAATGGGGTTTAGACAACAAAAGTACAGAAGGAGAGCAATATGTGGTACATATATACAATGGAGTATTACTCAGCCATAAGAAAAGATGAAATACTGCCATTTGCGGTAACATAGATGGATCTTGAAATTATCATGCTAAGTGAAGTAAGTCAGACAGAAAATGTCAAGAACCATAAGACTTCACTCATATGTGAGATATAAAACTGAAAGCAATAAATGAACAAGACAGACAAACAAAAACTCAGAGACACAAACAACAGTTGAGTGGTTACCAGAGGGTAAGTGAGGAGGAGGGTGCATGAAGAGGGAAAAGGGGGTTAAAATATACAGGGATGAAAGGTAAACTGACTTTGGAGGTAAACACACATGAATTGTACACTTGAAACTTAAATAATTTTATTAACCAATGTCACTCCAATAAATTTAATAAAAACTTTAAGAAAATAGAACATAAACTTTATGGGATGATGAAAATGATCCTATATCTTGTTTGTTATTGTTACACAGCTGTAAAAAAAATTATCAAAGTTCATCAAACTGTATACTTAAAATCATGCATTTTATTACATGTAAACTATTTCTCAAGGAATTGGGAATAAGATGACAAAATGTGGACTTGACCATCATGAGCTTACAACTCATGATTTTAATTTGTTTTCTACAAAGCCAATGGTTCTCAAACCCTTTGTGCAGCAGCACAGCCATATATGGAGCTTTTTAAAAATCCAAATTTCAAGGTTCTACCTCAAATCTACTCAACCACAATTTTCAATGTATGGGTAAGAAGTATGAATACACACACACACTTTTAAACTGCTTAGATGATTTTAACACAACTAAACCATAGATGAGCATTCAATTTCAATTAAAAAGATTGATTCCCACAATCTCAAAAGATGATGTTTGAAAATAATTGTAACAATGTAAAGGGTGTAACATTCCTAATTTATCATCTATTTACTCATATTTAAAAAACAAAAATAAAGATTCCAAATACCTTTATCTCATAAGCATTCAGTTGCTTGCTGTCTGCTATACCCTTTTTTTTTAAGGCCTTATTCTGTTAAAAGTTAAAAATTAAGAATTATGTTTAGTACCAAAGTGATTCAAATATGCACTGTCACCTGACTTATACCGAAATTACTAAAGGAAAGAAAAGCTTTGTTCTTCAAAACTGCAGTGAAAAAATTTTAATCGTTTAATATTGAGAATCAATACATACCTCTTGTTGGAGTTCTTCAATATGCTTGCTTTTATTTTCAACTTGTTTCTTTAAATTGTTACACTAAAAATATTATGAGAAAATATAATTATTTCATTCAATATTCCAGTCAAATTAAGTAATTTCAAACTATTAAAAATATTACATAACACAGAGGTCACTTCAAAAATCATGTTATTAAATAATTCTAGTAATGTCTAAATTTATATGAACAAGTACAAATTTTAATAAAGATTTTATCAATCCAAATTTGAAATTCTTAATTCTTAATCTAAAGAACATCTGAATTCAACTATTTTAAAAATAAAGTACAATACACAGAGGGTATCAAAAAAATGTATAGACATTTTAAGAAAAGAAAAAGACTATTAAAAGTATAATAGTCATTATATACTGATAACAAAAAATGAATGCAAGTCATGTTACAAAAGGTGCTCAAAGTGGTTACCATCAGTGTCCAAATACTTCTGATTATTGCGAGCTACTGCTTGAGCAACGATGACCAAAGTGTCCACCTGTATTGCTGCACACGTCAATTCAATTTACCATGAGTCTCAAACTTATCATGAATGTATCCAACTGTTCGACATGTTGGAGGTTCTGTTGCATAGTCACACCTCCACTGTCGTTGTACTTCCACATTGTTCTCGAATTTCAAATACCACTTCAAAATGATCTTGTGCTCCAAGAAAGACAACTGTGTTACTGCCATTTTCTTGGACTGTCCTGCCTGTTGCATGGTGACGCTAGCATTCATTTGATTAACACCATCTTTTGAGGGACGTCATACTATACGTTGTTGCCATAATTCAATTCAACTTCAAAAAGTAATACATCGATAACATCTCTTAAAACATGTATACATTTTTTGGTATCCCTGGTAGGTGATGTATTATAGAACTGTACACTTGAAACCTAACCAGTGTCTCTCCAATAAATTTAATTTTTTAAAAAAGACCAAAAACAAAAAACAACAATGTGCCTCTCTTTGTTAATACTATACAGAAGGCTAATATATAATTAATTGAATTTTAAGAAGCCACAGTCAGAGGTAGGATTAACTATAATTTGTTTTCTTCATTACTATTTTCTATTTCTCATTCCTGAGATCTGTTTTACTTATATATAGGGAAAGGAAATAATATGGTACTCTGTCTCCTCCTAATTACATTCTATTCCTGTTAAAGAAATACCAGCTAAACCACTTTTTTATATCTCACTTTAAGGGACTATTTCACCTCGATACACATGATAAATTGGAATAAGAGATATGAGCCCACCAAAATATTTGGAGTACCATAAAAACAGCACAGATCTCTAAAGAGTCCTAATAGTCACAGATATGTAAATTGTTCTAATTTCCACTAAACTAGAAAGAAAATTCAATGGAAAAAAATAATCTCCCTCATGAGAACAAGTACTCTGTTAAATATTCTTCTTGCAATACTCACATGTAGTCATGGTTAGCTACTATTCTATTTGAATAATATACAGCACTGCTGTTTACAAGTGATTTATTTTATCTAAATTTTAATGTGCCCCCCCCAAAATGGTATATTTTAGAAAACTCACAAGAAAACAAAGAAAGAAAAGCTACAAAAAAGTGAGTGAAAAACATTTTACTAATTTTTACTCTAATTTCCTGGAATGAATATATAAGCAGGTAGAAACTATTTTTGTATACACATAGATGATGCATTACAGAATTGTACATGTGAAGCCTACATAATTTTACTAACCAATGTCACCACAACATATTTAATAAAAAATATATTTTAAAAAATCAAAGATTTCCATTTTGGCAGAAAAGCCACTGAGATACTATGAACAACCTTCCGAAAAAAACATGATTTAAAAGTAAAGGGCTAGAAAGTAAGAAATCTGCTACGTGAAATTATAACTTTAATAACAGTAGGTTTAGGGCAATCACCAAAGCCAGCATTTTACTTAAGGGTATCTCCTTAGTACCCTTGAAGGTAGATAGCAGATAAATTTTAAAGCTCACTAGAGGTAGGGAACAAACTCAAAGGATAAATAAGAGAAACAAAGAAGAGTGTAGCAAAGAAACATGTCTGTCTTGACGCTGGTACTAAATGAAAGGTATAAAATTTTTCTATGAAAATTTTTAGCCATGAGGTGCCTTATATTGGTTTTATAGGTTAAATTCATGCTATCTTTATGATCTAGAAAAATTCCAAATGTAAGGTGACCAGACATCCTGCTTTTGGCGAGACAGTCCCGATTTTTAACAAGTTGTCCCGCGTCCCGTGGCGTTTTAAAGAAGTCCCAATTTTTGGAAAGAATGCACTTGACAAGCTAGGGAACGGCGGGAGATAGGGAGATTTTTTTTTTTTTTTTTAATTTAT
>PVKE010048122.1:0-11694 GCA_004027555.1 Craseonycteris thonglongyai | reverse complement strand
AAAGCCGGGACGGCTCAGCGGGTTGAGCGCTCGCTTTGAGGCCATGAGGACCGAGGATCGAATCCCGGCTCCGGCCCAGGCAGGACCCACATGCTGAACTGGGGAGTTCCCACAGTTCGGTTCTCTAACTGTCTCTGTCTCTGTCTCTGTCTCTATCTGTCAAAAAGTGGAATAGAAATAACTATGCACTGAAGACAAAAAGATAATTTCTCTCTATAAATGTGAAAAGATAAAAAAAAAAAAAAAAAAAAATCAGAGTGATATGGCCATAAGCCAAGGGATACTGGCAGGCACCAGAAGCTGGAACAAGGAAGGGAATGGATTTTCCTCTAGACTAGAACCTCTAGAGAGTGGGCTTGCCAACATTTTGATTATTGCCCAGTGAAACTGATTTCAAACTCCTAGGCTTTAGGATTGTGAGAGAATACATTTCTGTTGTCTTAAGCCTAAGTTTGTGGTACTTTTTAAGGGCAGCCTCAGGAAATTAATAATAAATAGCCTGTCACAAGAAAGAACTATCCAGCCCAAACTATCTGTAGTGTTGATATTGAAAAACCCAGTGTTGGGGTTAGTAGAACCTCCCCTTAACTGGCTGGCTAGATCATCTAGCCCTCTCTGTTCTTCATTATTGCCCATGTCATACTGAATGCTCATGACTACTTGGCCACTCTTTAGGATTAAAAGTCAACTGTGTTAGTCTTGAAAACATTTTGTGCAAGTTTTCTTGTTAAAATTTTAATTAAATACTGAATAAACCCATAAAATAGGAAATTGAAGATCTTGATCTAATGTAGTAAATGTGTGTGGTGTTTATGTTTTAAAAGTTAAGATGCTTGAGGACACAGAAGTATCATTTCTTGATATCTCCTTGAAATGATCTTGATGACTTCCTTCTGAGGATGACAGATTTGTGATTAATCATAAAAATGCAGGTCTTCCATTCTACCACTCGTGGGTTCACTAATTCAGATTTAGCTGTTGATAATAAGGACCATGGAATTTAGTAGGTAGAAGGGGCCTTCTTAATGATAACCAGTCCAGATAGAGGGTGTATCTACAATTATAAAGTCACTGACATAGTAGTTTGCTTTTAGCTTGAAGAAGACATTTTTTTTGTCTTGGTGATACTTCATTATATAGGTTCTGTATTTTGTTAAAGCAAAGGATCATTGACACATTTTTACTAAGCATCCTCCCTTTATTACATGTTATGTAATAATGGTTTCCATTGTAAATAAGAAGTACATTCTTGACCCACCAACTATAGGATAGTGTTCTGAATATGGTTGGTGACAGGAAACAAAGCATGTTCACGAAATCATGTAGTAATTTTTAAAATGCCTTAAAACTGAGCAAAAAGTGACCACAGGATTTGATAAAAGTACTGATTAGACTGTAGAGCAAGCTTGTCCATCCTGTGGCCCACAGGCTACATATGATGGCCCAGGACAGCTTTGAATGTGGCCCAACACAAAATCATAAACTTTCTTCAAACATATATTATTTTTAGCTAATCAGCTATAGTTAATATTCGTGAATTTTATGTGTGGTCCAAGACGATTATTTTCTCCCAACTTGGCCCTGGAAGCCAGAAGGGTGGACAACACTGCTATAGAGCATGTTTGTCTTTACACTATACACATGGGCTAAGCAGCAAACATCTATAATTATTTGAAGGGGAAGTATGGTGTTTACTAGATTTTAATGCAGAATATTTATCCTGATAAGGATAATCACATTTCAATAGTTTGCAAACTTACCACCCTGCGCTTACATTGGCAGTGCAGTACAAACTCAGTAAGGGTTCATAACCTTGGTATATCAGTGTCTCACAGCTGTGTTCGTGTCGATGTGTGGTGGTGTCTTCCTGAGTGGCGTTCATTATCAATGTTGCGTGTTTTTGTGTGCCGTCACGAGAATATTGGAGCTTGTATTATTAGAGCAATGAACAAACATTAAATTTCTTGTTCAACTTGGCAAGAGTGGAAGTGAAATCAGGGACATGTTAGTCCCAGTTTATGTGGCCAATGCCATGAAAAAAAATGGCACTGTACAAATGGATTAAATGTCTTTCTGCGGGGAAAGTGTCACTGATGAAGAGATGTCAGGGCAGCCCGTAATGAGCAGAACTGATGAAAACATTGCAAAAATTCATCAAATTGTGCATCAAAATCATCTGCTGACTATGGCATAGCAGACCTGGTAAACATCAATAGGAAAAAACAGGAAAATCTTCACTGAAAATGTTGGCTTGAGAAAGGTATGTACAAAAAATGATCCCGAAGTTCACTGATGGGACAAAAGCAAAGGAGAGTTGAAGTTTTCCAAGACCTTTTGGAGAGAAAAGACAATATTTTGGGCCATGTTATTACTGGCGATAAAACGTGGGTATACCAATAATACCCTGAAAAAAGGTATCAAAGTACACAATGAAAGTCAGCCAGTTTTCTACAACCAAAAATGTTCTGTCAGTCCAATTCAAGAGTCGAGAAGATGTTGCTCAACTTTCTTGGTATCAGTGGGACTATTCATTATGAATTTGTACCAACTGGAGAGTCAACCAAGTTGACTATTTGTAAGTGCTGACATGAGAAAGATGAAAATGGCCTGAACTTTTTGCCAACTCATGGTTCCTGCATCAAGACAATGCACCAGCTCACACAGCCCTACTTGTGAGGGAGTTTTTAGCCAATAAACTAGTAACTGTATTGGAACACCCTCCCTACTCACTTGATCTGGCCCTCAGTGAATTTTTTCTTTATCCAAAGATAAAGGAAATATTGAAAGGAAGACATTTTGATGACTATCAGGACATCAAGGGAAAATATGGCTCTGACAGCCATTCCAGAAAAAGTTACAAAATTGCTTTGAAGGGTGGACTAGGCTCTGGTGTCAGTGGATATCTTCCCAAGGGGAGTACTTTGAAGTTGACTGTAAGTGATATTTAGCCATGAGGTATGCAGCACTTTTTCTAGGATGAGTTAGCGAACTTAATTGTCAAACCTTGTACTACTCAATTGCCTTGTGAGAAGGCTTTTTATTAGCTAGTATAAATCCTTTTTTTTTTAAATCTCCACCTAGGCATGAGAAACTTAGTAAAAAAATATGAACCGCCCAGATCTGAAGAAGTTGCTGTTCTGAAACAGAAGTTGGAGAGATGTCACTCTGCTGAGCTTGCACTTAATGTAATTACGTAAGTAGTTGTCAGTGTTATTCAAAGATATAATTGTTATCCTGTCTAGGCAGAGTATTCCTAGGGAATCCCTGAACTTCTTGCCCTATTAATCTTTGGGTTCTTTGCAGGTCTGAGATCTTGTCTGAGGAACAAGTATACTGTTTCAGACATATTTCTGTTAGCTAGAGTACAGAAACTTAGCATATTTTCTTTCAGTGTGGTACACTTGACCCTGAAGACAGAGCTGATTGGTAAATGTGCTGTTAGAGATCTTTCTCACAGCCATAAGGAACAGTCATAGTGTCTTTCTCACCAATTTATAAACCGAATGTGCAAATCAGCATATTCGAGCTCTTTATGCATTACAAATTGAAGAATCGACTTAAACCTAATCCTTTAAGAGTTTAAACAGGGATCTAGGCAGGTAATAGGAATAGTAAAACTATTCTATTTTCTATGGAATGCAAGTTCTACTTTAGTTAAAATTTAGTGGAAGTTAGCTCTAGCATATTACAGTTAAGATGCATTTGAGATGTTTTTGATCTCTATAATTGGTGAATGTATGCTACTGTATGAGAAAACAGAACAGCGGTCCAAGGCCTGAAGGTACAGATAGTTTTAATAGAATATCCAACGATTTACAAACTGCACAAAATATGGGACTATTTTATTATACTCATAGATATAACTGTAAACCATAGTTTAGCATAGAATTTAAAACTGGTAGATTTCATTCTAGGTTTCATTGGTATCTAACAGAATGAAAGAGTGGTTACAGAATAGTAATGTTTCATTCATCTGTCTTAACCTCAGTTGTACTTTCCACGGTCTCAATTATGGTGCAGTATTAAATGAAAAATTCCAGAAACAATAAATTATATATTGTTCTTAGTGTGATGAAATCTTGCTATGCCCCACTCTCTCCCACTCATGCTGTGAATCATCCCTTTGTCCAGCACACCTACACTACGTAGTGTGGTATTTTGAGACCACAAAACTTAAACTACAGTATAATTTTGTTATTGTTTATCTTTTTGTGCCTAATTTATAAATTGAATTTTATCATAGGTATGTATCTATAGCAAACTTACCCAACCAGTGGTCTGCAGACCACATGTGGGCCAGGATGGCTTTGAATGTGGCCCAATACAAATTTGTAAACTTTCTTTAAACATTTACTTTTTTTTTGTGCTTTTTGTTTTTTTAGCTAATCAGCTATTGTTAGTGTTAGTGTATTTTTTTGTGTGGCCCAGGGAAGCCAAAAGGTTGGACATCCCTGATCTATAGGGAAAAAAAAATGTCCTGAACCTTAGTTCAGTATTATATGTAGTTTCAGGCATCTACTGGGGGTCTTGGAACAAAACCCCTGTAGGTAAGTGGGGACTACTGTATTGCAGTATGATAATGGTCCCCACCCCCACATTGGTTTGAAATGGGCATAAACCATGGGTTGGAAAACTGGTTCCTGGGTCAAATCTAGGCTACTACCTGTTTTATTGGAATGTAGCCACACCCATTAGTTTGCATATTGTCTATGGCTGTTTTCACACTATATAAGGGTTGGGTAATTGTGACAGAAACTGTTAATGGCTTACAAGGCCTAATATACAAAGGGTGCCAAAAACATGTATACACATTTTAAGAAAGGGGAAAAAAAACTATTAAGATTGCAATACTTAATATATACTGATAGCAAAAGATGAACACAAGTCATGTTTTATTTCTGTAATTAAAGGAGGTGCTTAAAGTGGTTACCATCAGTATTTATGTAACATATATAACATCTCTTAAAATGAATATACAGTTTTTTGGCACCCCTGGTAGTTACTATTTAGTATCTGGCCCTTTGAAGAAAAAAATTTCAACCTCTGGATTACATGATGGAACTCCGATTTATCCTAAACATCCAGCTAGTTAACTAAATGCACCATTATCCCAAATTCTTAATTGCCAGAGTTTTTACATCTTATTAATACTTAAAATTACCATTTGGACTGTTGTCAAACAAATTGTACATATCTATGAGTACCGGAGGGGTGCTTCCCAAATAAAGGACTAATGTTTTATACTTTTTTAAATTATAATAAACTACTAGAAAAATAAATTAAAAAGACAAAATATAAGCTTAAATTTTATTAGATGCAACCATCATAATCTCTCAAATGTCTCTTCAGTTTCTAAGCACTCAGTTTCTGTACTTATTGCACACTGAAAATGGTTCATGGACAACACTTATAAGCACTACTTTAGGATAAAATGTTTGTTTCCCTTGGTTTTAAAAATCCTTTTGGGTTTTTCATTACATAAGTAATAACTGTATCTCATAATTAAAGTCACTCAGTACAGGTAAACAAAAGGTCTCTGACCAAAATCCAAATCCGTTTTCACTTCAGAGGTAACTTAGAGCTAGTGTTTACCTTTGCTGACCTTTTCTCTTCATTTGTGTATGAGATAAGTTATTTTTTCATTGCATACCTATTTATATTTAATAGTATCAGTCTTTTAACTTTTGCCTGTCTGGGTTGAAACACAGAATCACATTAATATTTCAATTTGCATTTCCCCTATTATATTACTATGAGGTATTAAGATTTCTATGTTTACCAGTCATTCATATTTCTTCAATATTACTTGTTAACTCTTGCCCAATTTCTGGTGTTTTTTGATTTGTAATTACTTTATATACTCACTTTTTTTTTGTATATTATAGATTTTTTTTTTTTCCACTTTGTAATATATAGTCATTTGCTTTATGGTTTTATATCTAAATACTTTTTCTTACCCTAAATGAATCTATATTTAATTTTGCCTTTTGTTCAGCTGTTAAAACCATTTAGAATTGTTTGTGAATGTGAGGTAGCAATCTTGTATTCATTTTTTTCAAATAACCTGTTTACCAGCCACTTGTTAATATTTCATAATTTTCCCTATTTTAAAATATTAAATTTGTATATATACATAGTTTTTGTCTGCTCTAATATTTTAATCTGTTTAACTATTTGCTAATACCATATTTTTAATTATAGCTTTTATATATAGTGTTTTGATGAGAACTGGGACATGGTCCCCACACTTAATTTTGCATATTCTTTTTGTAATTTTTGCATAATTTTTCCCAGGTCAGACTTAGACTAAAGATTCATTTGAAAGATATTGGCTTAACATCCATAATTCTTCATCTCTTTCCATTTACCCAGACTTTATTCTGCAGTAGATAGGTATTTCATATAGCCGTGCTAGTTTATTTTACGTAGTTATGTTGCCAGTTATTAGACTGTTTATAGATGGTTGCCTAATTACAGAAAGAAAAGGAAAGGCTATGAAGATGATGATTATGTCTCAAAGAAATCCAAACGTGAAGAGGTATGTTCTCCAACAGTAAATAATAAGTTGTTCTTACTGTACATTCTGGTGTGTCCATACTGTTTTTATTCCAAAGTGCAAGCATTAAATTATATGAGGTGTGGGTTTTGAAGGCCTTCATTTTTTTACATCCCTGTTCATGTACATTGTCCATTATTACAGGAATTTTTCTTTCTTCTGACTTGTTCTGAAGCAATGTAATAGTTAGTTGCATGATGAAGAATCCTTTCTGTGGTTACAGAAAACAGCAGGGATATAAATATTGCTAAATTTTTGCTCTAGGTTTTGCTCTCCAAAGATTCTTCTATCAAGGATTTTTTAAATTGTACCTAGCCAATCAAATATAAATGAATAATCAGAGACAGAAGGTCACAACTGTATCCTTTTATTTCTGTCATTGGAGTAGTCTAGTGAGACCACGGTATATTACTGTAAGATGAAACTACTATAAATTGTCCATGTTTATCTACGTTCTGTAATCATGGTAAAAGAAGCATTTTCCTAAAGGGAGACAAGGAGGTAAAAAAAATAGTGGTTATACTTCAGTATAATGTTATTCTTACTACATTTTCTTTCCTTCTTAGGAAGAATGGACTGACGATGACCTGTTAGATTCTCTCTAAACATTTGAAACTGATTTGTGAATGTTAACAAATCAACAGAAGGATGAAGCATATCTGGCATTTGAATTTATTTAGAAGTGAAATAATGTGAAAGCATTTCAGGGTAGCTTCATGTGGAATAAAGCATCTTCAAAGGATCCAGAAAAGCACCTAGTTTGGATAATCTTGCCCCACCACGACTATTATCAGATTAGTCTTTCTGTAGTAGCTAAACTAAAGCTATACCATATTTTTCCGTGTATAAGACACCTCTTACTTTTAAAGCCCAACATTAAAATATCAATACACAGTTTACTCCCGTGTGTAAGATGACCCTAGATTTTTGGTCTAACAATTTTAGACAAAGCTATCATCCTATACGTGGAAAAATATGATAATTTGCCTATATTGTTTTAAATAAAATGCAATAAGCAAATATCCCTTTTGAAAGAAAGCTATCACAAAAAATAGTAGTCAGCTTTAAACATGCTAAGGAATGATTTTTGTCCTCTAGAAACCATTATAAGTAGCATATTAAATGCCATCCTGATATACTTATCCACTTGTATGTATTAGTGAACTACAGAATGCACTTCAGCTGTTATGGGGTATTGAAAGCTAGTCACCCAGGGTAACAAATATTAGTTTTCCTCCATTAGTTAACAGAAAATATTTGCAAATGGGTTTGTAAAAAAAGAACATTATTAAATAGGCAGTCTTTAGTTGTAGGTAAGGTAGGTCGTAGCAAATTATATGTTCATATTCATAATTAATCTACCTATAAGTGAATCCATATAAATGTGTTACTGGTAATTTTTCAGATCAACTCTTCTAGAAATTTAATTCCAATTAAAAGGAGTTAATATAACACTACAAGACTATGGCACCAAATTACTTGGATGTGAGTCATGGCTATATCTACCTTGTGACCTTTGGCAAGTTAATATTAACACTGTGCTCACTTTGCGAGGTGAAAAATGTCTCAACACAGGATTAATTAGAATAGTGCCTCTATATACTGTTTAATAAATGTTGGCTATTGTAGCGTTTGTCTAAATGTAATCTTACTCAGTTTTTAAGTTGGATCCAAATTATGGATGTCAAAAATTTTTTTGGAAAACTAGGTTGAAGGAGATTTGAGAAACTCAATTGTCCTGAATTTAAGTTTTATGGATACCCCCCTCTCCTCACTGCATCCATGGCTGCACTTTCCATAGGAGTAGAGGTATCATTTTAATTATGTCTTTAGTATTTACTATATGTGTATTCTTTTGTTAATAATTACATTTTAGGTATGAGTATTTTGGTTTGTTTTTAGTGTCCCTTTTATTGTGGAATGAGAGGAATAAAATTAAGTGTGATTTTACAAAAGTGGAGTAAGCCTAAATTAACAGTTGACCAGTCCAGGTTAAATAGTAGTACCTCCAGGCTATAGACAGAATTGCAAACTATTCACTTTGCCTTGTTTTTAAAACTTTGGTAGCAGAGCAAGGTCTACATTTATTTCAGATATTCCTCCCTAGCCCCAGTTCTAGAGGTCTTATTTCATCATTGACCAGCTAGTTATTGCCAGGCCTTCAAAGGTAAATGACAAGTTTCCTATTCCAATGTAAGAGACTAAACTAGTCATTAAAATATAAAAAACACAATGTCTTACTTTAGGTTTGTTTTTAAAATAAAGCAGAGGAAGAAGCACTTCAAATTGAGGAATGGCAGATATGGCTGAGTTGGGAGAGAAACAAGTTGTGCAGCACTAGGTTTTGCACCTTTTTAATGTTCTCAGAGATGTCAGTAACCCATATCCCCTCTGGTCTGTCCATTATCCTGTAACACCTTGATGACCAAGTGGAATACAACTGGTATTCCAGCTGAAAAGCAGGCGCAATGGAAAAGAAGAAAGTAATATGATACAGAACAATTGGGAGTACAAGGTGTGCTGAGTGTTACTACCGTTCAACTGTGATTGCAGCTATACCAGCACTAGCTTCCTCTTCAGAAATAATAGCTTAAAATTATACTATGCAGAAAATTTTAAAGCCCTTGATTAGTTAATATTGCTTTCCTTATGCTTTCCTTATATTTTAATCAGAGAGACAAAATTAAGTTTTGCTCTTGGAATCTAAGGCTTTAGAAAAGTTCTTTATGTGGGTAATGTTAATTGTTTTGTTTTTATCTCCCTTGGATCCTATCTTACCTACTTTGATATGCTGCTTATACATTTGTATGCCTTCTCTCCCCAGCACGATTGAGTGAAGAAATTGTTTCTTAAATATATAATGAAAGAATGGAATCCTTCAAGAGACCATTAGCAAAAAAAATGGTCTTAACATTTTATCTTCTCCCTGGGCCTTGCTCTGGTACTAAATTTGAACTGCCCCTAGAAGAAAATGAAATTAAATAGCTGCTTATGTGTAGTTAGACAAAAGTAATCAACTACTTAAGATACCCCTTAGTTTTATTTTAACTTAACCCCTGTGAATACTTCACAAAAATACACATATAGAAGCAAATAGAACTATACAGTCAAACTAAATACCCAGCAGCTACAACAAGTAGTCAAAAGTTCAGAGAGACAGCTTTTAAGTGGCTGATGAGGTTGTTTGCATAAGATCAACTTGGAATTAATGAATACTTTCAACAAAAAGCATTCTAGAGTTCTTTTAACACAAGAAATTGGTATTCTCTAAAAATGGTTGACTGGGTAACATGCACTGATCAGTATAATGACCAATATTTATTAAATTCAAACTATTTACTGTTGTAAACATTTAACAAAAGCATTATGAAATCTAATACAGTCTTTGACAATTCGAACAAAATAAGTGGCATGTTTAAAAAATAAAGCTGATGAGCAATAGATCCATCCTATATATTTTCTTTCAACAGTCCCAGCAAGAGAAATAGCACAGTATTTTAAAAAGTAATACAGCAAAGATCGTTCCTATTACATGGCAAACTCTGGAAGCTGTAAATATAAATGTAAATACAAGTAAGTAATTAAACAGTCAAACGGTCATATTCCTAATCAGGAAGAAGTTACAGTAAGAATAGTCTGAAATCCAGTTATACTCAATTGTCAACAGAGAATGCTTTTTCTTGTCAGTTGATTTCAAAGTTCTTTTTCCAAGAGAGCAACACTTTGGCAATTGGATATATTGAAAATATATTCTCAAAGTTCAAGATACAGTCATGGCATTTTCTTGTATGAAAGGTGATCTGTACACCAAGGCTCAGAGGTTGGTAAAGATTGATTCCAAATGTGGGAAAAGTGCAAATATCCTGCACAGATAGCTTACAAAGCTGCTGGCACAGTTATTCACCAGTAGCATCTAGGGTTTTGTTTGCATAGCTCACACATCACTGGACTGTGGAAAGGTGTGCTATTTTTTGGCAAGAGCAAAGGAGACACACTGATGTGAATTACCATGTTGGGCATGCTGAATCCATGCAGAACACTTGGGCGAAGTCTGCTACCTGACATCATTGGTTTTTGTATACTGGTTTTGTTTTTGTTGGAGCAATTCTGTTATAGCCAGGAGCTTTTTCAATACATGCTAGAGAAGGAAAAATGGTATGAAAGTAATTAGTATAAATGAAAACTTGGTCAGAAAGCTCAGGGATGGAAACCTAGATTTGAAGAAAACCATTAACATTCTACTGAAAGCATAAAATTGTGAAAGTTTCTGTTTAGAAGGATTGAATATTTTTTAAGACAATGTTTGTATACTAAAGTGAATAGAATTTCATTTGTCATGCTCATATATCTATTACTTAGGCCAGAACATTCTCTAAGTTAGAATTATAGAAGAAATGTGATTACATTGGGCTTAAAATTCTTAATGAAGTATTTGGTCCAATTAAGACACTTAAAATAATAAACCCAGCCCCAGTGTGGGAAGATATTACCTACACTATCGACCCATAGTACACCATACCTTGGTTTCTAAAGTGATTACAACTTTAATGAGCCAGATAAACTTCACTTTAGAATCTCAGGTTGATGAAATGTCAAACTCAGTCTTTAAATCTTTCTATAGCACTCCTGCCAAATGATGGCCAAATAGTGACAGAGTTTAGGAAGAGCTTATTAGAAATGGCAATTTCCAAGCTTAAGCTTGCAATATTTTATCAAATTTCCTGAATAATTCTCATGTTTGACAGTTTGTGAGTCACTTGGCCATGTTACTGTTTCTCTCACACACAAAGAAAAAGCCACATTGCTATTGACTTAGTAGAGTTAACATTAATTTAGATTCAAGAGCAAGACTTGATATTTATCAAAAATACATGTTAGTCTGAGTCCATTATTCGTCACTGCTGAGATCTTAATGAGATTATGGTTGTCTTAAAAATGTAATATAACTGATAAAATAAAAATGCTGACCATAATTAAACTACTTATTTTTCAGAGTCTTAAGCTTATATTCTGCTTAAATGCTAATGAAACAGTTAGTCAAGGCTAGCAAAGACCTACCTGCTGTGCACCACGCTCATTACTGAGTGTTCGCAGCTCATCTGAATGGGCTACACAAATCTCGTGCAACGCTGCTAAAT
>PVKE010048121.1:0-11694 GCA_004027555.1 Craseonycteris thonglongyai | reverse complement strand
TGGGAATGGCATTGAATCTGTATATTGCTTTGGGGAGTATGGCCATTTTAACTATGTTAATTCTTCCAATCCATGAACATGGAATGTTTTTCCATTTCTTTGTGTCCTCTTTAATTTCTTTTAGGAGTGTCTTATAGTTTTCAGTGTATAAGTCCTTCACGTTCTTTGTTAGATTTATACCTAGGTATTTCATTTTTTTATTTGCAATGGCAAAGGGAATGGATCTTCTCATCTTTCTTTCTGAAGTTTCATTGTTGGCGTACAAAAATGCAGTTGATTTTGGGACATTGATTTTGTAGCCTGCAACTTTACTGTATTTGTCTATTATTTGTAATAAATTTCTGATAGAGTCTGTAGAGTTTTCTACATACAGGATCATGTCGTCTACAAAGAGTGACAGTTTAACTTCTTCTCTCCCAATTTTAATACCTTTTATTCCTTTCTCTTGTCTGATTGCTCTGGCTAGAACTTCCAGAACTATGTTGAACAGCAGTGGTGACAGGGGGCATCCCTGTCTTTGAACTTAATTTTTTAATATGATGTGTACTACAAATATTAAGATTTTGTTCTTCTGTATATTGAATTATTTTTTCTAACATTTACTGAATAATTTACCCTTTCAAAATTGATATATAAATTAATTTGTAATGCTTCTGTTTCTATATTTCTTTCTGTGTCTTCTTGTTTTATTGATGTATTATTTTAGAACTGTGCTGGTTTAAATTCTAAGGATTTGTTATGTACAATAACTGAACATGACAAAGACAGTCTTTTTGCTTTTCTGTGAAAAATTTTATTGTCTTTTCATTAAATTTTGTTCTTTAAAAGTATTCAAATCATTTTATTTTTCTCCTAACCTATAAACAAAAGTTAATTGAAATTGGACTTAATTTTACTGAGTAATTTGAAAAGAATTTATATCTTTACAATGTTAAGTCATTCCTACCATGGAGAAGGTATAACTGACCATTTACTTAGTTCTTATTTTATTCTCTTAGTTTAAAAGTTTTTTCCACACAGCCCAAAGCAATCTTTAATAGGTTAATTGTTAAAAAAAAATAGATAGATGGAAAGATAGAGATAGAAGGATAGAGACACGGATATTATAAATGGAATTTACTGTTTTATTTTATTGTTGTTGCAGTTGGTTATTACTTGAGTGTAAGAAGCTTAATAAGTTTGCATAGTGATATATTATCTTCTGCCTAAATTCCTTTATTATTTTTAGTGTTTTTTTTCTCCTTGATATTCTTCTATTTGCGGTAAAAATGATGCCAAATACATATGTCTCCCTTTGTTTTTCCTGCTCGGTTTGCTTCACCATACCTTTCACTCTATGATGAGCAGTGACAAGAAGAAAAAGCACTCGTCTCTTCTTGTGCCACCTTAAAGGGAATGTTTCTAGATTTTCTTTCTTTAGATATGATGTGCAGTTCAGGTCAAGGTTCATAGAATTTATAAGGATAGAAGAGTTGCTTTCTTACCTGGGTGTTGATATTTATCAAGCAAATTTCTTTAGCTGTTGAGATAATCAAGGGATTTAGCAATGAGCTGGGCACCCTGAGAAATGAGGAAGAAAGTATAAGTAATAGTTCTCAGTAAGATCTAGTTGTTACCTGTGGAATCTTTACAAACATTGTCAGTGAACAACATGTATAGAACAAAAACTCCATGAATAAATAGAATATAACAACGATTTCTACTGTGTGTAAAAAGGCACTACCAGCATAGTTTAGTTTACATATATTCTGGTGTGCAACTTTAGTTCGTTTTAAAAACTTTATCTCTGAATTGGGTAAATATCAAGATTTTTTTTTTTAATATTTATGAGATTGTTTTTGACAGAGAGAGGGAGAAACAAGAGACAGAGAGAAAGGGGAGGACCCAGAGCAGTCTCTGTAGTTGTACATCATCAGTTTTCAACATGGTTTTGTTCCACAAAGGTGGGCAGGGCCGTGCAGGGCGGGAACTGAGCTGGGGGCCTCCTGCATGGAAGGCACGCCCCCTTGAGCCAGGAGCCAAACTGGGGGGTAAGAACCAAACTGGGGGCCTCCTGCATGGGAAGCACACCCCAGTTCAGCATATGGGTCTACATGGGCTGGGGCTGGGACTGAATCCTCAGTCCACAAGTCTGCAAACCGAGCACTTAACCCATGAACTATCCTGTCTTCTGTAAAGATTCTTATACAGTCAGTGAGAGACTTGTGATCCCAATATTCTACATAAGTCTTTGTCTCATTATTTCCCTTCTTGCATCCTATTTTTCATGTCACTTTTCCCCTAGACTTAGAATGACTTTTGTATTAGTTTTCACCTTTTGAAATCTTACCCATCACTTAAGGTTCAGTTTAAATGCCTTCTCCTTGTAGAAATCTTCTCCATTATATACAGAAACAATAGAAATCACTTTTTCATTCACCATAATCTTAGATTAGTTTTTGTTTCCGTAATGCTTTCTACCTTGCCCTAGTTTAGTAAGCATGTATTATGTTATGTGCATAGGTACTAGGGATATGAAGATGAAAATAAAACGTGCCTTCCATAACTAGGCCAGAGTCTAGGAAGAGAACGAGGTATACTTATGAACAAAATATAATTTGATAAGCGCAGTAATTTCAGGAATTAAAAATACGGGAAAGAACAAAGGAGTTCTATATGGAGTTAAGAAAAACCTTCACAGTGAAAATGGTACTTAAAGAGCAGAAGTGGGGAGTCATTTTAGAGAGAAGACACTGTATCTGACAAGACTTTGAAGCATGAAACTATGTTTTTGTAAAGCAATGAATAACTTGATAATTTGGTTTTATATACAATGCATGTTAGAATGAAAAATTGGCAGAGAGAATTGTGGGAAATGAGACTGTGTTATACGGCATTTAGTTTTTAATGCACTTTTCTTAACATGCTAAGTATCTTTGGAATCATTTGGACAATGGATACCTATGTAGACATTTACGTACGGAGTAGCACAATCACTTTTATGTTTGGGAAAGCTAAGACTGGCAGCAGTGTGAGCGATTTGTTGAAGAACAGGAGTGAGAAGATACAAGAGGTCACACCAAAGATTAACCAGATGTGTGATGAAGTCTTGTGTGAGGCCATGACATCTGAGAGAAGAAGGTACACTGATATTTGGAAGAAAAACCTGGGGAGACGTTCCTTCTAATTCATTAAAAGAAGTATATGAGAGTAGAAATTTCTTTCTTAAATATTATTATTATTTTTTTAATATTTATTTATTTATTTTTATTGTTTTTTGACAGAGAGAGAGATACAGAGACAGAGACAGAGAGAGAACTGAACTGGGGGAAGCTCCCAGTTCAGCATATGGTTCCGCACGGGCCGGGGCCGGGATTCGATCCCTGGTCCCCGGCGCTGCAAAGTGAGCGCTTAACCCACTAAGCCATCCCGGCTTCCCCTTAAATATTATTTTTAAGTTGAGACCATATAAGAGGAAGGAACTGTTTTATTGGAGTTGTTCAAGTGTGGAGATAGGGAAATTAAAGTCACAGAAAAGATGAAATGTATGAGAGGGCGGCTCGGACATGTATCAGAGGAAGGTAACAGTTGTAGATCTTAGAGAAATCTGTCTATCTAATCAGTGTACAAATGGTAGCTAGAGTCTTAACAAGAATGCGCTTAAGACACCCTAGAAAGAGAACATGTGCATTGATAAGACCTCTAAGGATAAAACTCTAAATGGCACCACTTTTAGTATGGGAGCAAAGGAGGTAAATCAGCAAATGAGCCTGAGAAGGGGAATCTAAGGTGTATGTGCACAATAAAGAGACTAGTGTAGAATTATTTATTTATTTATTATTATTTTTTTTAATGGGAAGATTTTAGCACTCTCTTCCTAAAAACTACTTGTCATGATTCTTGTTGGGTTTCACCTCTACCTAGATGAAGTTTCCATTCCCTGACCGATCAGTTCCTAGACCCAAGTGTCTCACTGATTATGTCTGCCAACCTACCTCAACTACTTAACACCATAGCCCTGACATGCCAATGCTTTTCAAATGTGACTTGCGCTCGGAAGATTGTCAAATAAGTTTTGTAAATTATAACCGCTATTTAACAAATAAAAAAGGAGAAAAAAAGGGTACCGCTGACTTGAATAAGAAGTATCAGACTGTAGCAAATTAATATGGGTACATTCCACAAATCTCCTATTCAGGAAGCTGTCTTATGCATCCAGATGCCCAGCAGAAACATATTATCCTTGTAGAATTCTTCAAGCACTTCTGCTGCATCACACAAAAAGACATTTGTAAATTCCAAATGCCTCCCACCAGAAAAGAAATTCCTTAAAAGCAGGAAACTTCTATGTCTGTTTCTTCATTGTTTCCCCAGCAATTAGAACAGTAGCTACTAATTAAGTACAAGACCCATATATATTGAATAAATGAATAATAAAGTACAATGAATTAGCACATTCTTCTTTGCATCATATACTTCTAGTGTTAATGGAGCTCACCTCCTACCATAGATCCATCCTAAATTTTTGATTAATTTAAATGAATTCAGTTATTTATGTACCTAATACAGTTCTCCTATTTAAAAAATCCACTGTTTTGAGAACAATAGGAGAGTCAAGCTTTATTTTTTTACAACCACTGAAGTCTTTATTCATATTTATAACAATTACATAGTTTGTCACAGATCAGCTAGGATCATACTTGTTGAAATCAGAATTGAAAAATAAATGTTATTTTTTTTAACTAGAATGTATTTTCTAAAATAGAATTACACTCCTCACTTGTGTTCAAATAATTTAACTGTTTTCTGTATTTTTTTCCTTTTATAAATATAATACTGTACCTTTTTTATGACTGAAACTATTTTTAAAGTTTCAGAGCAGATGGCCTTGCTGTAAGACAAATAACAGATAAAAAATGGTGTATATATAACCATATGAATAGATTTTTATATAGTGAATTGACAGACGTATAATTGTATGTCCAAATATTTTCTTCATGGAAATTACACAGAAATGAAAGCAGTGCATATAAAATGTAATGCTGTATTGTACTACTAAACCAGGTTTTTAAATGGTTTATTTATTTTTGTTTACTTCCCTATATAGATAGTATCAGTATCAAGAACATCTCTTCATACCATGAACATCTCATTCCAGTCAGGAGTGTACATGCGCATGCATGTGCACACACACGTATACTTACCAGTGTTCTGTGGAGCCGTAGGTCTGGGCAGAACCCACTAAGAGAAGAAAAAGAAGCTTGGTTTTTGATTCCACGGCATCTAGGCATTCTGTGGCCAAAAGGAGTATGAAATAAAGCCAGAAGCCCCATCTTACTGAAAGTAATTTTAATTCAGCCTTGTTCAAAATAAAAAGAAAAAGACATATTGATCACAATCTTATGAGAACTTCCGAGAGGTAATAACTTTGTTGTCAATATATGCTCTGAAAATCTTATGCTTGCTATTTATCCATAGAAAAAGTAGACAAGATAAAAACAGTGACTATTTACATTTAAGTCCACACAAATTCCACTTAAAAATTAAGATTTTTTTTTGCACAGTGTAAATTAGACATGAAGGAAAAACTTCACTGATGTGTTAAACAATAAAAATATTTTTATTGAATTTTCTAGAAATGCCACCTTCAGTTCTAGAGCAGGTCATGACCACAGATTATAAAGCTTACGTATTTTCAGTTAATCTCTAGATTTTTTTGAAAAGGAAATTTGAGTTATTTTGTGTAGTTTGTAAGCAAAATAATAATCCTACAATTATAAAGCCACCACTATATAAATTATCTAAGTCAATGGATATCTTTGTATTAATTCACTGGTGTGGTGTGTAAGAGCATGTGGAATTTATGCATAATGAGGGTACTCTTGTTAGAAAACATCAAATTCTTTTAATCTGAATATGTTGGAAACATCTTTATTTTAAGCACTTTAAGCAAAGAGAAATCTGGGTCCAAATATAAAGCAGGGTGTATTTCAACGAGGAAAATGTTAAAATAATAGTCTATACCTAAGCTTTTATTAGCCTATTAATTTTAACCCCAGGGTTATCTCTGTTCCCATTTACCCCCAATTAGTATCATCAGTAAAAGAGAAAATGCATGCATCAACACAGTTTATTTTTAATCTGTTTAATTCTCTTCACTGATTTCTCTCTTTTCTTTTATGTTTGTTTCCCCCCACCCCCCCACCCCCTCTGGAAATGTCAAGAATTTGATGTATTAATAAGATATATTTTTTTTCTTTAAGAAATGGATGATAATTATGCATGTTTTTAACTAGAGTCCTAAATCCTGGTTCTATAACCTACATTTTTATTTTGAAGTAGTTTAAGATCATGATTTTTTCTTTATATTTATAGATTTTGTTATAGTGGAAGATTTGAGAGAGGTGCCTATTGAGTGTGGTGAATGGTTGACCAGATGGAAAATCAGATTTGCGCATACTAGGGCTTTTGGGTGAAAATCCACGATTGTCAATATAATGAGAAAGGTTCCATGCTGGATACTTCTGGGACAAACCTTGTGCGTTGTATCAATATGATATTCCAGAGTCTGGTTCTATGCTTCCCAGTCTTGGGCACTCTGTTGTATTAGGTAGGCTGACCAGATGTCGCATTTCAAATGGAACAGAAAACAACAGTACTGTCCTGTTTCAAACAGTACGTCTGGTCACCCTTGTCACCTTGAATATAGCCCAGTGAGATTAAGCTGACCATAGGTACCATTAGAAATGGGACAGTACCGTTGCTTTCTGTCCCATTTAAAATGGAACGTCAGGTCAGCCTAGTATTGGGACATTTTGAGTTGATTATATATCTGGAACTAAATACTTAATTCACAGAAGGCAGATGTATCAACTAAACTGCCACCTTGTTAGTTACAACTGGAAAAGTGAGCCACATCCTCTCTCCCTCAAAGAAATGGCCATTAGCTGCCGACTCCTGTTGCCAGGATCCAGCCTGGCTGAACAGATTCCCCGAGTTCCAGTGGTGGGAATTAAGATAGACCAAATGACCTGCTGGCTGCCTTCAATAAGACAGCCCTGAATAGCTTTATTGCTTATCTTATATAGCAAAAGTTTACCATTACCAGGAACAGGCATTAGCATAGCAAAGCACAGTGTAAACAGATTTTTACAGGCAATAGCAGCCCCTTCCAGTAAGGGCTTTGACATGTACATCATGAGCTCCAAATCTATGGTGTCTGTCAGCCTTGCCTTGCCTGGCCTTCATGAGAAGCTGCTAAACTGATTTTTCTATGTCTAATCAAAGCCCCAGGCCGGTCCTTCCCGTTAGGCCCAGGGAACCAAGGCTTCACCTTCGAGGCCCCCCCGAAACCTTTCCATTCAGGTTCTGCGCTGGCCCCTTACAAACTCCCATCAGTGTCCCTGAGGAGCATGACATTGCAGCAAAGGGAGATAGTTGGGTGATCCGAGAAGCTTCTCAGTTTGACAACGTGATGTACCCATCTCCTGGGTAAGATCTTACCGGCCAAATCCATATAAATTCTACTATTGGATCAGATTAATCTCTTTTAATTGATTCAGAAGACACATTGGTAACTTGTTATTTACGAATTTTTATTTGTCATCTCCTCTTAGAAACTATACTCATTCTGTCAACACAATCTTTGTTTGAACTTGGAACAGACAATTGTTTAGGCTTTGGTATAATTACTGTTATATTATAAGCCCGCTCAGAGTTCATATTCTTATCATATCAACTGGACTTGGGCATTCCCAAATCTCCTTTACTTTTTTCCCACTCCTGAAAATTTACAACGCCTTTCTAGTTTTCCAAATAAATCTGCATTTGTTTGACTTCTACAGCTGCTGATGTCACCACTATGCCTATCTTAATTTCTACTACCACAGTTTCTACCAGCTAACAAGCAATGAGCATAAACCAAGTATCAGGTTTTATTTAATTTTCACAATACCCCTGGAAAGTAGATATTGTTATTATTATTAATCATTATTATTCCCATTTACAATGAAGAAACTAAAGTTTAGAGAAGTCTAAGGCCAAATAGAAAGTCATTGAGCTGAGATTGGAACACAGATGTATTTGCCTCATATTTGGATTCTAATTCAGGGTGATTTTTCTCGGATGATGGCTAGTCCACATCCATGGACTTTGAAACACTTCTGAGCCATTTTTGAGATTTTTTTTTTTTGAGCAAGCTAGAAACATTGAGTAGTACCTGAAAGTTGCTTTGCAACTTAGATTCTTCTAGATAAAATATTGCGAAGTATGTAGCTACTGGAATTTATGTTGCTTTAAATTCACCAACGTACATGACCCTGGTGAAATCAATTGCCATATTAGACTTGTCATAAATATTCTGCAAGAATATTTATAGAGTATGGTAAGTGTGCAGTGAGCTTAGCAAAGCAGAATGCTGCACAGACCAGGTGCTTTGCCCAAAGATCTTGCAATCTAATTCAGAGGTAGCCACAAAACTAGCTACCTATAAAATACTAGCGGAGTCGGCTGATTGACTCATAACCTCACTCATGGTGCTATAAATCAGATGGTAACGCTCTAGACATCTATTGAGCAGCTAAGTAGATTTGCAAGACCATGTTCTGGCCACTGTGACAGTAGCAGGTGGTTTTATTCTGAAATAAGAAAGAAAATAGCCATGGACACAGGAAAAAACAAATGTGAAATACGACTTTCTGCGTTACATGCTACACAACACAGCATCCTGGAAGGAACCTCTATGAATAGTCATATTCAAAGGGGACTCTAGTTTTTACTTCTGTGCGGTGAGGCAACTTCATTCCTACACTCCAGAAGGGTCATTTTGAAAGAACTTTAAAACAAACATAATTTTCATTAGTTATTTAATTTCTTTTAAATTTAATTTTTATGTTGTTTTTGACAGAGCGAGAGAGAGAGGTACAGAGACAGAGAGAGAACTGAACTGGGGGCACTCCCCAATTCAGCATATGGGTCTGCACAGGCCAGGGCCGGGATTCGATCCTTGGTCCCCAGCGCTGCACAGTGAGTGCTCAACCCACAGAGCCATCCCGTCTTCCCCTTAATTTTTAATATATATTGATAGTAAGAGTAGTTAAGCCCAATAAAGTAGAGAAATGTGGGTGTCAATCCCGAAATTGCAGTGGAACGTATGGTTGCTAGAGAAGGCAGAGCTCTAGAATGAAGTGATGCTAGACTGTAGGACTTGTTTTACATTGTTCACTCTGGACAACCACCACCACACACACATATAGACATACACACACACATGCACCAGTGTGTGCGAAAAGCCCACCCCGTTCACTTGTGTGCTGAGATTGGGACTAAGAACAAACAGGTGGCTCAGATCAGTCTAGAGTTCCTCTTTTGGACCAATCTTTCTGTTGAGCCCACACATTTGTGGCCTCTCTGTTCCTTTGTGTAGGGTGTGCATGTCAGCTTCTTCCCCTGTGTGAAGTGAGCATGCGTTGGTCAACAGTTCTGAGTGGTCAAGTTTAAATCATTGAAAGTCACAAAGACTGATTGTGGCTAGACATTTAATTTGTACCAGGTAGTTCAGCTTTATCAGTAACATAACTGTCATTTTTCTTCCCATTTGTCTGACTAGGTTTTGCTCTCAGTTGGAGTAAGACATAGAAGGAAAGAAAAAGGGTGTGGCTAAACTTCAGTACTTGTGACAAGTGTTTATTGGATAAATGAGCTAGGTAAATTAGCCATAAAGAAAAAAAAAAAAAGGAAGAAAAAGAAAAGAAAAGCTAAGCTTGAATTTGTTTCTATCTTCAGCGTTTTAAAATTGTTATGGAGATATATATTAACCCCAGGGTTAGTTCTATTCTCATTATTTTCTCCAATTAGTATCAGCAATAAAAAATATGCAAGCATCAGCACAGTTTATTTTTAATCTATTTAATTTTCATCACTGATTTTTCTCTTTTCTTTCTTTTATTTCATTTGTATTTCCCCGTGGAAATGTCAAGTATGTGATGTATTGAGATACATTTTTTCTCAAAGTATAAGAAGTTTTTTCTGTAATATCTTCTTTTAGTTTGTGGGTAACTTGAAATCAGTGTCTATATTTTATTTATCTTTGTAACAATGAGCACTTAATGGTTCTAGGCATATGCCAACTATATCTAATATTGAATAAGTACATATTTTGCTTCTAAATTATACATCTAGTTATATACATATAATTTAGAGAATTAAAAAAATTAACTATTGTACCAAGTGGTATCACTTATTTATTTTTATGGAAGAGTACAGTGTACCCAGTGAATAACTATTGAAGGGAGAAAATTTAAAAATTGTTTAAATTCTCTGGAAATTGTGTGAAGGTGTATAGCCAATGGAAAAGTACTCATTCAAGAAAACTGACTAAATCATGGTAAGACCTATGAGAGTCGGATGCACTTGGCCCTAAGTGCTCTTCATCTCTGTTTTATTGAAGCTACTCTGGGAGTTCTGAAGAGCTGGATGTTCTAAGATGACAGGGACTCCTGCCCTGCAGCTTCCAATCAAATACTCCAACATCTCAGAAGGGTCAGGGCACATGATTTTATCATCACCTTTAGCCCTATGATCCAGAAACTTGATGCCAGACAGGCGGGGTAGAAATGTCTGAGGTTGCCTTCCTGCACCCAGACCAAAATTGGCCCCATTTCTGGCTGGCAGGCTGAGAATCCTGGGCCCTGATTACCCATCCACCACAGCAGGATTTGTGGGTAGTAATTCCATACTAAGATGGCCAAGGCGAGACAAGATGGACTTGTCCTCTCAATGATAATATTAAGTATGAATATATTAAATGAGCCAATCAAAATGTAGAGTATATATGATTGGATAAAGAAAAAGATTCACCCACATTCTGTCTATAGGTAGGTAGTTTTGATTCAAAGACACAACAGGTTAAACAAAAAAGGATGGAGAAAGATTCAATATGCAAGCAGCAACCATAAGAAAGGTAAAGTGGCTAGACTACATCAAATAAAATAGATGTCAAGTTTTTAAAAATGTTACCAGATAGGAAGGATATTTCAGATCACAGGTTCATTCCATCAGGAAGATAGAGCAAGAATAAATATATATATTTAAAAACAAGACACCAACATATATGAAGCAGAAACTGATGGACTTGGAAGAAGAAATAGACATTTCAATCATGATAGCTACAACTGATGGGAGATATCAGAACTCCCATTGTATGTGTTTGCTAGAGCTGCCACAACAACACAGTTCTTGGTGGAGAGCAATTAAGGGGGCTGACTAATAGTTCCATAATTCTAGTAGCAAAAGTAAAACAATAGAGCAATCCAAAGTTCCACGTAGAGGACCAGGGGAAGCGATGACCACAAAGAGTCCTGGGATCACTGCCCAGCCTGGGGACTGGGGACGTTGTACATGTACACTAGGTGGTACCTGCTCAGGAGCAATCAGAAGAAGACCTAGGCTACTCTCTAAGTTGTTATCTAAGTTGTTATCTAAGATAATATGTTTGGGGATGTGGAGAAATTGGAAACTGTAGGACAGTAAGAAATTACTGAGGCCTTGACCAACGCAGCTGGGCCAGCTCACTGACAGGATATCTTATCAGGGAGCAAAGCAGATGGGCCAGCCCACTGAAAGAATGTCTTATCAGGGAGTAACAAAATGTTCAAGGATGAGGGCTGTTGCTCTTAGCTAATGCGTGCAACCGCAAGGCTAGAACTCTGCGTGACT
>PVKE010048120.1:0-11701 GCA_004027555.1 Craseonycteris thonglongyai | reverse complement strand
GGTCCTGGTGGCATTCGCTCCCTCTACTTCTGGACTGCCTTTGCAAGTAGGTGCAGCAAGTTCCCATGTCTTTGGAGTAAACACTGGGCAAAAAGGTGAAACAAACACAATGAATATCTGAAGTGGAGCAATATCAGCCTAAATCTGAACTGTCATCTGTTGTCCACCACAGCCGCACGGTAATCAGAGAGAGGCTGAGGGGATGTGACACAAGGCACTAAAGGCTTCTCTTCTACCAACTGAATGTCACCTGAAGAAATATTAACCCCCCATAGGCCACCTGGGGTTTTAAATCTTTGGAACACAACTCTTTGGCAATATCCTAAAAAAATCCTAAATAATAAAAATATTTTTTTCTTTTTTTTGTTGTTAAATTTATTGGGGTGACATTGATCGATATCAATTATGTTGTTTCCAAGTGTACAATTGTACATTACATTGTCTATACATCGCATTATGTGCTCACCACCCAGAATCAGCTCACTTTCCATCACCGTATGTTTGATTCCCCCTCCCTACTCTCCTCCACCCATCTCTCCCACCACTAATTATAATAATATGCCTTCAATAATATAGATCCTAATCATTTAAAAACTTCCTATTCAAAAACTGTGACCAAGATAGACTATACCAAAACAACTCAGTCCTAAAGTTACCAATTTGATTATACAAAGATTGTTAGATTTTATGATAAATGCTTAAAGATGCTACTAAAAATGATGGTTAAAAATATAAATTTGTAACATAGGAAGCAAAAGTAAATTTATTAAGACACTTTCAAAAGATTTCAATGATCACTAGTAGTATTTTTCCCCATAAATATGGTCTTATTTGAATTGTAGTAGAATAGTAAGTAATAGAGGCTAGGTTTTGGACAAACTCATTAACAGAGTATGAATTTGAGCCCATGTATCAGTTATTTCTGCAATAAAGTTATGTAACAACTAACCCCAAAAGTTCAATGGCTTATGACAATAAGCATATATTTTTTGTATACCAAGTTTTGGGGGCAGATTTGATTCAGATGGGCTCAGCTAGGATTGTCTTGGCTTGGCTCCAGGTTTTGAATTCAGTTCAAGTCTACTTTATGTTTCTCCTTATTCTCCTCAGAATAGTAGCTACAGAGGCAGGTTCTTTTCATAGTGAATAGAAGCACAAGAAAGAAACCAGTTTGCGTAAGCACATTTAATGCTTGGTTCACATCACTTCTGTCCACATACCCTTGGTCAAAGTAAGTTGTAAAACTAATCTCAACATCAGTAGGGTGAGGAAATACACTCTATCTATTCTTGTGGGAGGTGTTAAAAAGTCACAAGGCTGAAAGAGGGAGTAAAGAATTGGGAACGATAATCCAATCTACCTGATCTATAAAGTAGGGATAATGATATTTACTTTAGTATGTATTATAAGGATTATGTTAGGTAATTCACGTGAAGTGGATATTACAGTTGTGGCACAATTAATAATTGGTCACCAGGTATTAATTTCCACTATTATATCCCCTTCCCTAATTATTAGGAGAAAGGTGGAAGGAAGTAACACTTCCCTTTTTAATTAAGTAGAAAAGTGGTCAATCTTGTAAAGCAAAGCGAAGAAAAAAATATCTTCGTTAACCATCTTTTTTTCATTCTTGAGTACTTTAATGTTTATTTACTACCACATTTCCTCCTACTTAACTGCAAAATAACCGCCAAAATCAGGAAAATAACATAGATACACTGTATAGTCTAATTATCAGACTCCATTGAAGTTTTCCCAGTTGTCCAAACAAATCAGTTCAGAATCAAGTGGTGCATTTAGCTCTCTATCACTTTGATCTCCTTTCGTCTGGAACCGTTTCTCATTTTTTAACTGACTTTCATAACTATATTAGTTTTCTACACTGCATGACAATTGCCACAACTTATCCATTTAAAACAAGACATATTTATAATTTTAAGGTTTCTGTGGATCAGGAGCGCGAGCCTGGCTTAACTGAGTTCTATGCTTCAGTGTCTCAGCAGGCTAAATTCTACGTTATCAGCCAGTGCTGTGGTCTCAGCAGAGGCTCTGCTGGGGAAATACCTGCTTCCAAGCTCCCTTGGGTTGTTAGTAGCTTTCATTTCCTTGCTGCTTCATGACTGAGGCTTTAGTTTCTTTTTGGAAACCACCCTTAGCTCTTAGAAGCTGTCCACAGTTCCTTGCCATGTGAGCTGCATGGCCACTTACTTTATGGAAGCTGATTTCAGGGATACTATAGTAAGGAGGAGGGTCTTCTACTCTCTGGATATGGAAACCGAGGTACAGAGAAGTTGAATGCAATTAGTCTGTGGTACAGTCAGGATTGGTAATCAGGATACTTGACTATTAAACTTCCATTCATTTTCATTCTCCTCACTCCCAGCTACTTGTTTCCTTTACAGAACACTAACTCAATTAACTCTAGTTAACATGCTAAAAAGGCATTGATTAATATTAGTTAGGATTATTAAGATTCCAAAATATTCACATTTCAATAAGAAAATCTTAAAGATCAAACACCTTTTATTAAAAAAAATATTTCCAACAGAAAAGAGTTATGTCTTGAAGAAAAGAAATTTGATTGGTGCTCCTCAAATAAGGAGTGGCCTTTTTGCCCTGCTTATGGGTGTCCAACAACAGACACTGAACTAAATGAGGTATAATAGCTGTGAGGTGTACAATTAGTGCACACTCTTAGTTTTTAGTGATTATGTTAATGCATCTAGGTATTGCATCAACCAATCTCAATGTAAATGATAGAAAAAAACAACAACCCAATACTGAAAAGCATATCTTTAAAGCTAAATTGGAATAGAAATTCCATAAGATGTGTTAAAATCAACATTTTATGACTTGGTGAAATAGAGAAATAGGACTTATTGGTATTATTGTCCTACCTAATAAAAATAAAAATTATAAGGTTATACCATAAACTAAACAATAAATATTATCAATAAGTATATATTGATCGTGAAATTATGAGTGATTTTTAAGATTTTTCAAGATATTAAAAATAAATGTGTCCTTTTTGGAATCAGAAAAAAAGTGGTTAAATGTTAGAAAACACTAAAGAAGCTTGTGTTAATAAGGAGAAGTTTTAATTGCCAAACATGTAAATAAAGCTATTTATCATCATGTTGTGTTTCTGTATATGTAAATACTTGAACAATTTATAGATTCATTTTATGCAGGTACAATTAAGATCTGCTACTTCTGAAACTTACAATATAAAGAACTTAATTTGAGGGAAGGTGAGAGAGAGAGAGAGAAGAAGGAGGGCCCAGAGTAATCTCCATAGTTGTACGTCATTAGTTGTGACATAGTTTCATTCCACAGAGATGAATGTGGGGCCACATGGAGCAAGAACTGACCTGGGGGCCTCCCCCATGGGAGGCAAGAACCTTTACGACCAAGCCATCCCAGCGCTTACCAGTTGCCCAGCAGTTCAGCATGTGGGTTTGCATGGGCCGGAGTGGGGGGTAGGGCAAGAATCAAATCCCAGACCTCACGATTATGAGGCAAGCGTTGAACTGCCGAGCTATTCCAGCCTCCCCTGCACTTTACTTTCTTATGTGAAGACTTCTTGTTATAGTTCTAGTCTTTACTACCAGAGGAATCAGCAGAGTGGAGGTTAAGAGCTTGGGTTCAGGTTCAAACTCAAGCTCTACACTCACCTGTGGGACAGTGGAGAAGCCACTCACAACCTTTGTGCTTCAATCTCCTCATTCGTAGAATGGAGGTAATAACAACTCCTGTATCATAGAATTGTGACGAGATATAAATGTGTTAAGCACTTAGAACAATGAATGCTCAGGTCTGTAAGTATTTGCTATCATGATGATTACCAAGTTGAAAGCCTCTTCAAGGTAGGGGGGCTATTTTATTTACTCCTTTGCAGTGCTTACTACTTGTCCCTTGAACATAGGAAAACATCAACAAATGATTATAGAATAAATGACAGAATTAATTAACCTGAAAGCTGAAATTAAAATGAGAACTACATAGTCACTAAAACAAAAATTAGAAGGTTTTATGGACTGTCACGTGTGAACTCTCAAGTGTGAATTCTGTTAATATTTTTCTTTGGTTCCCTACCAAGAGCTCTGGGAAGAAGAACCCACTTCTAATTTTTCACTGTAAACTCTAGAGATTTTCATTGAGGGTATGCAAACAAGAAACAAATTTAGAATGCTTGTTATCCAGGACTCTGTATGAAAGTAACACAACCCCAATTCTAAGTAGTTCACGTAAAAGAAAAAAAGGAGATGTAAGAGAGGTGCTGAGCCTGGCTTTTGTGATACCTGGAATCAGATGGATCAGTTTGTCTGCCTGTGTTTCTTGCATGCATTCTCCCTCTTAGTTTCCTTTCTCACTCGTTTGCCCTTGTTCTATTTCTCTCTTCCATGTTAGCTTTGTTCTCCCATTGCAGGCAGTTCCTGTGTAGGATAGGGGACATGGCAGCCCTAAGCTCACATCCTCAGATCCTCTCAAACGAAGAGGAGAGGAATCTTACTCAATATCTTCCCATTATGAAACATGCCAAGGGAGGCCTTCTTGGGTCCTGCTTGGGTATTTTTCCCACCCCTTTTCAATCATTACGTCTAAGGAAAAGGATTACATAAAACAGGCACAAATTTCTCCTCTGAGGTTTGTTACTGTTATTTGCTTGTTTACTTGGACAGGTTGGATTATTTTAGGAAATTCTATGTCCCTTCCTCCCTCCCCCCCTCCCCCCACCTCAGCGTTACACCTCTGATGTTGCCCCTCAGGGAGCATATCTCAGGGTATATTACTCTTTTCAAGATCACACCAAGCTGTTAAAACCCACTAATGTCTAGAGGTGGGGGAGAAGTTGTTTCCCCAAAAGCAGGTAGACGGGTAGCCCACAAAGGCTACTGTAGGAATGCCAAAATATCAGGCAACTCTCTTACTATGTGTCTACTGCATGAAATAACTTAAGAGACTCTATTAAATTAGGGAATGCATTACTAGGGCAGGGCATAGACACTTAATTGAAAGTATTTCAGAGTAGGAATGTCTCAGCTCTCTGTGAGGGTTACAGGATTAATATGATCAGCTAACCTCTCCCACTTCTTTAAATTCAATGATTATAGTTACAATACTATACTCTGAAAGAAGTTAAAGCCCAACAGTATTTCCAAGATCACTCACTACTCTTAATTTTCTATGAGATCAAAACATACATCATTTTGCTATCAATGCAGAACGTAGAAATTAGCAGCTTTAATCTTTCTCTGGTTCTTCTGAGTCTACTTGGATTAACCCGGGGGAGAATGAAGCAGGCTTGGAATAATTATGTGAATCATGGTAAGAATTGATGTACTGAAAGATTTCTAAGCCACAGTGAAGGCCAGTTGAAACTGGATGGTTTAAAGTGGAGGCAGTCCAAAACTAATAGCCTTTTCACTTAAAGGCACAGTACTACATTACATACATTACATATGTATTACATACATAGTGTTTCAATGTACACCAGAACTCTCTTTCCACATGAAGGTCTCAATAATGGCCTGAGTGCCTCAAATATTCACACCACCCTGCCAGGCACTGCCTATTATAGTTCATTGTACAGATCCCGTTTTACTGAAATCTCATGACTACAGAAGCCACTGGTTTACTAATCAGATACTAGCTAATCCATTTCTTAGTGAGACAGAAAGATCTTATTGTATTCACAATTTAGTATTTTAAACTAAACTTTTGACTTCAAAGTCTTTCAACAATTAAAATCTCACACCTAGAAGGATAATAATGAAGATTTTTCTCCTAAAGATATTTTTCTTCTTCATGGAAAGTGTCTTAAAATCTGTAGCTTTAATTAAAAATTGCACGTGTCCTTAGATCTAGCATTTCTACTACCGGAACTAAGCAAATTATCATGGACTTAGAAAAATATCTAGCTATCAGAGGGTTCATTACAGTGTGGTTTATGGCAGTAAAAAAATTAAAAATAAGCTAAATGTACAATAACAGTAAATTTAAAAATAAAACATGGTACATCCATTCACTGAAATATTATGTAATCAGTAAAACTTTAATGTATAAGAATGGATAATAATATAAAAAGATATTCTAAGTTTATCATAAGATTTTTCTTAAAAGGTAGTTACAGGGAATGTCAGGGGTAACTCAGCAGTTGAATACTTGCCTTGCAATCACAAGGTCTGGGGTTCCATTCCTGGCCTCAGCCCATGCAAACCCATATGCACAACTGTAGTGCAACTGGTAACCACTGGGATGGCTCTGCAGTGAAGGGTCTCACCTCCCATGTGGGAGGCCCCAGTTTGGTTCCTGCCCCATGTGATCCCTCATCCACTTGTGTGGAATGAAACCATGTCACAGCTAGTGATGTACAACTATGGAGACTGCTCTGGGCCTTCCACCCTTCTTTCTCTCCCTCTCTCTCTCTCTCACCTTCTTTCAAAAACAATTTAATTAATCAATTAATTAATTAAAAGTATAAAAAAGATAGTTATAAAATAGTATAATCCCATTATTTAAAATGTACATACACATTTTATATATAGAAATGAAGAATGGAGAATAAACATTATATTAATACATACCAAAATATGAATAGTGTTATCTGAGTCTTAATAGTAGAACTACGGATTTTTTTTTTTTTGTATCTTATATGTGTTTCCTAATTTTTTTATAATAAAGAAATATTCAAGGATGCCAGGATAGCTCAGCATGTTGAGCGCTTGCCTTGCAACCATGAGGTCCAGGCCCCAACCCGTGCAAATCCATATACTAAACTGTGCTGCAACAGGTAACTGCTGGGATGGTGGTGAAGGTTCTCACTTCCCATGGGGGAGTCCCCAGTTCAGCACACCCCCTCCACACGGCCCCACATCCACCCATGTGGGATGAAACCATGTCACAACTGATGATGTACAACTACGGAGACTGCTCTGGGCCCTCCCTCCTCTCTCTCTCACCTTCTCTTAAACAATACAATAAATATTTTTAAAAAAAGAAATATTTTATTTATGTAATAAAAATAAGAAATAAAAATTTTGTCCACGAGCGAGGCTTTTGGTATTAAACACACTTGAACATTATTGAGTACTCTAAGGAAACAATTGCATTAGCAGAATACCCATGTTTCTTTCTCAATGACTTTTCACATTTTTTCACAATTATATTCTGGACATTAGCAAAATCCATAGACATATTTAATCTAAATGAAAGTTAACCAGAAATCTTCAAAAAGGCGAGGAAGAACATTATTTTTGTGAATAGTCAACACACTGGAGACAGATATTGTGTCTTCTTCCTCATCTTAGATTTCACGGTTGGGTTTAACAGTACTTAGCTTGTACCAGTGCTCAATCATTGATGAACTCAATGGTGAATGAATGTTAAATTCCTTGAAGTCCTGCCTAATTGCTGACAGTACCCTACAAGGTTTGCTATGAGAAATACATAAACTGTGACCTGCCAAAATGAGAACCCAAAGCTGATTTGGGGGATTATAATTAAGGACAACTGCCTTTGGTTTGCTAGCTCTGAATTAGATTTAAAATAAAGAGTGTTGATACCAGAGCGGAATGTGCACAAAGAGTTCAGTTTGTCATATCTCAGTTGGTATTTTGTAATAAGATTTTTTTTTAAGTTATTATTACATTTTTTATATATATTTGTATTTATTTATTTTTGACAGAGAGAGAGAGAGAGACAGAGACAGAGACAGAGACAGAGAGAGAACTGAACTGGGGGAGCTCCCAGTTCAGCATATGGTTCCGCACGGGCTGGGACCAGGATTCGATCCCTGGTCCCCGGCGCTGCAAAGTGAGCTCTCAACCCATGGAGCCATCCTGGCTTCCCCAATAATAATAAGATTTTAATAGGTCTTCCATTTTGATCTCATTTGCTATGATCCAATGTGACTACAATAGGGTAGATAAACTGTAAATCTCCTAGAATGGAGCAGTGCAGAACAATTGTCATGATTTTAAAGTGACGTGCCTTTTGCCTAGCCCACTGTCCAAGTATATTTCAACTGCAGACATATTTTCTAAATTAAACTTATTTTTTATCGGTTGGATATGCATAGAAGTCCTTATCTGCAGGAGTGTTTTGGCCCTATCACTTTAGTAATTTGAATCACTCACACAAATTCAAGGAAAGTACGAGAAGCGTAACAAGTTCTTATCTAAGTCCAGTGCATTTTGTTCACCTAGTTTACTACCTTACCATCTGCCCCTCACTTCTGGAGGACTTGCAATAAAGCAGGAGCCAAAGTAAATGCAGATACCCCACTGCTATCTATTTAACTTTCATTAAGTGAGTTGGTGCAGTGCTCAGGCGCCTTCTCAAAACCAGCCCATCATCTAAGAGTATTTACATAAGACTCTTCGCATTATATTCCGACCTCTGCAACATTAGTATTAACTACTGACATCTGCCAAGTCTGACGGGTAAGTGCTTTACAGTATCAATTCATCCCAAGCAAAAAGCATTTCTGAGTGCTGCAGTGCTCTTGTTAATGCCAATAAGAAGTATCAAGGCTCATATGACACCTAGCAGAAATTAGTACCCACATTCAAAGAAAAGTCTTTGTTATTTCCCAGAGTATTATGTGGACTTTATTGAGATGACTGCATCTGACACCTGCTGTAATATAAAATGCAGCTATAATTAGCCAACTGATGCTCACTGCAGTTTAGGTCGAATCCCTTCTGTGGGAATTATGCTTTAAAATATTCAGAACTCCAAGTGGCTCTCATTACATTTAATTTTAACTTAGAATTAGGTGGTCTAGAAAAAAAAATTTAGGATTGTAATAGCCCCCTGTTGAGTGCCACACAGAAATGTGAAAACCCATAGGTTTTTTTTTTTCCCTTTCTAAATTAAAAAAAAAAAAAAAAAAAATGAGAACAGCAGACTACACTAGAGCCTTCCATTGAAGTCTGGCTTTGCTTAATTGTACTTTTTGCACTCATCAGTCTCTCCTCTTCAGAGCAAGCTACAAAAATTGCCTGAATAGCCAAAGAAAAGTTTCCCACAGTCACTGGCCACAGAAAAACACTATTGTCCTTCCTCACAGTTTGATGGACAACATTTCTATAAATGGGGAGCCAGGCTGTCAATGGTCCCCTTGCTGAAAAGGCAAAAGAAGAGAACAGATTCTGCCAATATCTGACAAAGCGTGTTAACACATAATCGGGCATTCACTAGTCCAGCAGCTGCCCCTGGGACCTTCACCACACAGGTGCCTTTAAGCCATTTCCTATTCACAGATAAAGGAAACAAGCAGGAGATACCTGGGAAAGGAGCAGTCTATTATAGCTTGCCAAATGTCCATCTTCTGGCTGTGTGTGTAAAAGGGGAAAGAAGAAAAAGGAAACTATAGTTTCAACTGAAACATTATAAAACAGCAGTACATTTATAGAACATAGATTTAAGCTGTGGTGTTTTTTTCCTTTTCTCTTTATTTTTGTAGGGAGTGGATATTCTTGTTTGTTTGTTTGTACGGCATAACAACAGTTATGCATAATCATAAAGGTCTTTTTTTTTTCTTTCTCACTGGCTTGTCAATAAAGCCCCTTTACACACTAATACTAAAATGCTTACCTGGTCCAACTGAGTTACAAAGAATTTACTTAGCCACTTTGTGATTTATTTTTTTCTATGCACACACACACATAGTCCATTTCAAGATCTGTGGGCAGTAATAGCAAAGTGGTGCTGGTGTGAATGATTCCTTAATAAACCTGAAACTCAGGACCATCTCTTGAAGAACCACCAGAATAAAAACCGCCCTCCAGAAGATAATTCCAGGAGAATAATTGTCATTGGTCATTTCTTCATACTTGCTTAGACTAAGAACATTGGTTCCACATTGTGCTGATCTACCCAGTCAGAGGAAATAGTAGCCCTCAATACCCCATGAAGTCAATGACCCCATCGGCATATCTGATGGGGGGACCCCAAAACAACTGGAACTTATTTATAAAACAATTTTGTATTCTCCCATGTTTATACTTCAGTCACCCTCAAAGTCCTCTCCATTTGATGCAATACATCTATCGAGATGCTTTTTCCACTGCTCCAAACTGTTTCTGAACTCATTGATTTTAATGCCTTTTAGGGCTTCGGCTGTTTTTTGTTTCACCTCTTCCACATGGGCAACTCATTTCCCTTTAAGGACTTTTATTTATCCAGGAAAACAAAAAAGGTCGCTTGATGGAGACTGGGTGAATAGAGAGGGTGGGTCACAGGAGTCATGCCATTTTTTAACCAAAAACTGCTGAACACTGAGCACTGTGTGGGCAGGTGTGTTGTCATGCCACACATGGTACATGTAAATCACACATTATGAAATGGGCAAACTCATTGAAAGAATCTCCAAACTGAGAATCGTACCCCTAGACATAATGCAATGCATAGACAATGTAATATAGAGTTGTACACCTAGAAACTATGTAATTCTCACAACCAATGTCACCCCAATAAATTTAACAATAAAAATAAAAAATCTCCAAAAAAACCAAAACATTCACTGAAACTGAACACAGCCTCTCACAACGTTAGCTGGTAGGTACCCTGATGCAGATGGGCTTCTAGAACACTCACCTAGAGGGAGAAGCCTATACTACAAGGGGCCGCCTCCAGAAGACCATGCAGGGGTTTTGTTTTGTTTTGTTTGGCTTTTGGTCTCTCTCCTATGTACTCATAGGACACTTTCAAATTAAAAATTAAACTAAAACTTAATAAGGCATTTTCAATCTAAAATTTCATGATTACCACCTTAAGGTTGTTAAATATAAATTCTATTTTATTTCTTCATTTTCATTTTACTTATTACCATACTCTCAGATCTCCTATATTCAAAGCATGGAGCAGATTCCAAGAGAGAACCAGGAACACAATTTTGGGAAGTGATTAAATCCCAGGGACCTTAAACTGTCTACAGATGGTCCTTGGAATACAATTCGAAAATCAATGCACTCATAACCATTTTTCCTCTATAAGCCAAGGTGCTAATAAACTATTGGGAAACAACAAAATCAACACAGTGCCATGACTTAAAGTGCTACTTTTTCAACTACTTGAGTGCTACTTATTCTGTGTAGTTTCCTCCTCTGTAAAATGTGTCTGCATTATCCACCACAAACAGTTTTGGGAAGTAGTCCTGCTCAAAGTTTCTGCACTTGGGATGGGAAGAGAAAACATCTGCTACGTGGAACAAAACCAGTCAGGATCATGACTACCTTAAAAAGATAATAGTGCATTCTCTGACTTAAATATTTTTTTTACTTATTTTTATTTCTAGAATAAAAATAAAATTTGAGGTTTACTTTAGTTAATAAATCTTTAGTAAATTAGAATTTATTAATTTTATAATCTTTACAAGAATGAGAACAGAACACAATCCTTAAATTTCATTCAATTTGATAATTCTTCATAATTGCTTATATATAATCACTGCCATTATTTCTACCATGCCTATTATATGCTGGGTACTTTATATAAGTTTTATTGTTTAATCTTCAGAACAACTCTCCGAGGTAGATACATTTGTTATCACCATTTTTCAGATGAAGGCATTTAGGTGCTAGAAGATGGAATATATTAACCTTCTCTACTCCTCTAAGTTGCAGAGTTTGGATACTTTGTATATGTTTTATTGTTTAATCTTCAGAACAACTCTCCGAGGTAGATACATTTGTTA
>PVKE010048119.1:0-11698 GCA_004027555.1 Craseonycteris thonglongyai | reverse complement strand
TTGTCCCTTTTATCAAGATGTAATGTCCATCTTTATGTCTTATTATTTTTTTTATCCTGATGTCTTTTTCATCAGAAATCAGTATGGCCACTCCAGCTTTTCTCTGACTGCCATTTGCCTGGAGTATTGTTTTCCATCCTTTTACCCTGTGTCTATGTTTGTCCCTGTGGCTGAGGTGTGTCTCTTGTAGGCAGCATATTGTTGGATTTTGTTTTTTAATCCAGTCAGCTACTCTGCGCCTCTTTATTGGTGAATTCAGTCCATTTACATTCAGGATGATGATTGATATATGAGGATATCCTATATCCATTTCTTCTTTCCTTTTTATTTTTTTGTTGTCCCAACTTTTCTCCATTTACTTTGATTTCTCGATTCAGGTCGGATAGCCTCCTTTAGTATTTCTTGGAGTGCCGGTTTCGAGCTGGAGAATTCCCTCAGCTTCTGTATATCTGTAAAGGCCTGAATTCCTCCTTCATATCTAAAGATTAATTTTGCTGGATAGTTAATTCTTGATTGGAAATTTCTCTCTTTTAATATTTTGAAGATTGGGCTCCACTCCCTCCTGGCTTCCAGAGTTTCTGCTGAAAAGTCTGGTGACAGCCTGATAGGTTTTCCTTTGAAAGTTATGTTTTGTTTTTCCCTGGAAGCCTTGAGGATTTTTTCTTTGTCATTGATTTTTGTCATCTTCAGAACAATATGCCTTGGAGAAGATCTTCTAAGGTCTAGGAAGTTAGGGCTTCTGCTTTCCTCTTGGATTTGGGGCTCTACTTCCTTCCACAGGTTAGGGAAATTTTCATCCACTATTTGTTTTAGTAGACTCTGAGAAGATTTCATCTCGCTTCCTTCTGGTACCCCTATTATTCTAATATTGTTCTCTCTGATGGAGTCAGAAAGTTTTTGTAGGGCTCTTTCATGTCTCTTGATTTTCCTTTCCCTTTCTTCTTCCGTCTGTGACATTTCCATGTTTGTATCTTCAATTTCACCCATCCTTTCCTCTAGCTGTTCAGCCCTGTTTCCTATGCTGGTCAGTTCTTTTTTCAGCTCTCCCATGATGCCTTTCATTTCAAGGAGTTCCTTTTGGTTCTGCTCTAGCTTCTCAATTTAGTTGGTAAAGTACTCATTTTGCTCAGAAAATTTCTTGTTGAGGTCATTTAACTGTGTCTGGGTACTTTGCCAGCATTGAGTGAGCTCTCTGAGTGTCTTGATTACTGCAGCCCTGAATTCTGTTTCACTTAGATTTGATTCCAAGTGTGCAAGGTCCTTTACTAAAGACCGCCCCTGATCTTCTGGTGGGGCTTTGGATTCTGAGGTGTGCATTGTGTTTGATGTGATTCTTTTTGCTTTACGCATGAGTCTGTTTTCCCTCTGGGGGTTTGCCTATCAGATGGGCTTCTCTTTATTTTTTCTTTTGGGCTCAGTTGTGAGAGAAGGAGTTATTGTGAGAGGGTTGGGGTAAGCAGACTGCCTCTGTGTCCTGGGGCACTTCTGGTTGCTGTCTTAGCTGTTAGATAGCAAGGTAGTAAAGGTGTGGTCAGGGGTAGGGGCATGCGAGTAGGAGCTAGGGCGGGCCTGAGACACAATAGCAGATTCCTTGTTTAGCAGGAGGGGTGGTGGTTCAGTGTGGGCAGGGCGCCGGAGTTCCAGTCTTTCTCTCCTCTACCTGGCTGCCCCTCCTTCAATCGTGTCTGTAAGCCACTCCTGCAGGGAAGCACTTGGATGGCCTGCGGCTTGGCAGAGTCCCCAGTAGGCTGCGCAGTCTTGCGCTGAGGCAATGACACCCCGGCAACCCGGTTGGCAGCCCAGTTACCCACACGAGCTTCAATGCCCCCGAGGCCTGGTGGGCGGGATGACAAAAGCCCAGCTGGGCGCTCGCGAGCAGGCAGCAGCACCGCAGGAGCCCGACGGGCAGGACACTGAAAGCCGGTCTTGTGAGCAGGCAGCGGCGCTGCAGTGGCCTGGTGGGCAGGGTGCCAAAAGCCCGGTAGCGCGCTGGGGAGCAGGCAGCGATGCCAAGGCGGCCCGGTGGGCGGGGCGCCGAAAGCCCGGGTGCGTGCCCCCAGTGATGGCAGTGGCCCAGTGGGCAGGGCACCGAAAGCCCAGCTGTGCACTTGTGCACTGGCAGCGGCGCCGCAGCGGCCTGGTGAGAGGGGCACCAAAAACCCAATTGCGCGCTGGCAAGGAAGCAGCAGCACCTCCACGGCGGCTCGGTGGGCGGGGCACCGAAAGCCCAGTTGCTCCCCGGCAGCAGCGCCCGGGCAGTCTGGTGGGCGGGTCACCCAAAGCCTGGGTGCGTGCACACAGCGGTGCTGCAGCGGCCCAGTGAGCATGGCGCCGAAAGCCCTGTGCACACAGGCCGTAGCTCAGGAGGCAGCCGCTCTATGCTCCTGGCTCTGTTGAGACCACTGGATTCACTCTAAGCATGTCCAATGCAGCTATGCCCACTCAAGCCCCAGCCCTCACTCCAAGAGCCCTGTCTTCAGAAGGTGCTCCCTCACAGTCAATCTACTCCGTAAATCAGGGGTGCTGAGCTGTTGTGGGCTGGTGCCCTGCTCTCTCCCCGCCCGCTGGGAAGTGCCGCCACCCTGCTCCACAGTTTCTGTTCCACTTTAGGCTCTGTGATCTGATTAGGGCACTGTGTGCTGTCCCTTGAGTTCGAATGTTAAATTGTCCACAGTCTTGTGGGGATTCCACACTCCCTAGGTCTCAGCTTCCAGCCCACCCTTGATCCAGCTCCACTTTGATTGTAGTCCCCCAATCCCCCTTTGTTTTTGCCAGCCCTGGGCCGCGCTCTAAGTCTCTCTCCCCAACCGCTGCTTCCCTTTCCCTCCTCTGGTCTGCCCTTTTTTCTCTAACCTTTGGGTGTTGTTCTGCATTGTGTGGTTCTCTTAGTTAAGGTTTCTTCTCAGGGTTTCCCCTGTGGATTCCCCTCTGTTCACAATGCCCTTCCCAGGTAGTTATCGGCGTTCTCCTCTCATGCCGCCATCTTGGATCTCATTTTCTCTTTTTAAATCTGGTAGTCATTGCTTTGTCAATTTTGGTGCTTCTTGGTTGGGGGCATATATATTAATAAGTGTAGTATCTTGTTGCATTGTCCCCTTTATCATTATGAAATGTCCATATTTGTCTCTTGTTATCATTTTTATTCTGAAGTTTGCTTTGTCTGATATAAGTATGGCTATACCTGCTTTTCTCTGTATGCCATTTGCTTGGAGTATTTTTTTCCACCTTTTCACTTTGAGTCAGTGCTGTCTTTGTGGCTGATGTGTGTCTCTTGGAAGCAACATAAGGTTGTTTTTTGTTTTTTAATCCAGTTCACTACTCTGTCTTTTTATTTATGAGTTTAGTCAGTTTACATTTAGGATTATGATTGATATATAAAGATTTTCTACAGCCAGTGTATCTTTTACTTCTGATAGCTTTCATTTTCTTTAATTTTTCATTTTTTCAATTTTCTTTTTGGAGGGGGGTTATATGTCCCAAGTCTAATTGTTTATTTTATTTATTATTACTTTTATCATTATTTTTGTGAGTGGTTACCATGAACTTTATGTAAAAGAAAGTTTCATATATTCAATTATTTCTTTTCTTAAGGATGTTTCTTATCTTCATTCTCTTTGGATGTTTAAACTTCTACTTCGTCCCCTTTCTATGTTTTTGTTATCCCAATTTATCTCCAATTATTTTTACTTTTTTTTTCAGGTTCAATAGTCTCCTTCAGCATTTGAAATGCTGACCACGTGCTGGAGAATTCATTCAGCTTCTGAATGTCTAAAAACATCTTCATTCCTCCTTCATATCTAAAGGGTAAATTTGCTGGATAGATGATTGTTGGCTGATAATTTGTCTTCTTCAACATTTTGGTTACTTGATTCCAATGATTACTGGCATGTAGAGTTTCTTTTGAGAAATCTGATGATAGCCTGATGGTCTTTCCTTTATAGGTTATGCTATTCTTTTTTTCTGACTGCCTTAAGGATTCTTTGCTTGTCTTTGACCTTTGACATTCTTCAGTAGAATGTGCCTTGGAGAGAGTTTGCTAAGATTCAAGTAGTGAGGGGTCCTGTTTTATTCTTGAATTTGAGGTTCTAGTTCTTTTCATAGAATTAGGAAGTTCTTATCACCTATTTGTCTGACCGAGTTCTCAGTGCCCATCCCATTCTCTGCTTCTTTAGAACACCTGTTATACTGAAATTACTCTTTCCAATGCAGTCAGATAGTTCTGGTACATATTTTTTTCTTTTTCTTTTTTAACTCTTATGTCTCTCTCGTCTTCCTTCTGTGACATTTCTAAATTTTTTCATTGATTTTACCAATTCTTATCTCCATCTGTTTGGCTCTGCTTCCTCTGCTAGATATTTCATTTTTTATTTATTTTATTTTGTTGTTTATCTCCAGAATTTCTATTTGGTTCTTTATTATATTTTTAATTTGTTTGTTGAAGTATTTATTTTGTTTATAAATTTTATTTCTGAAATCACTTACCTCCCTCTCTGCACTCTGCTAACTTTCTTTGATCTCTCTCTGAATTTTTTTAGAATTGCAATCTTGAATTCTGCATCATTTAGTGCTTATATTTCTATATCTTCAAGTTCATTTTCTGGAGATTTGTTATTTTCTTTCTGAAACCCTTTGTTACCAAGGGTACTCATTGCTGTTGGAGTATTTCTCTTCCTGTGCATAAAGACTTTTCCCCTGGTAGATGTGAAGAGATCTTTCTTTCATTTCCTAGCTGGTGTTGCTGCAGTGTCTTCTAATAGTTTTCTCTTGGTTATTTGGTTTTCTCAAAGCAGAAAATTTCCTAGAAGCTGGGCTTCTCTTTGACTCATGCACTTTGGTTACTGTGCACCTACTCTTTGAGAAAATATGGTAGATGATGGTATTCCATGCCTCTGAGATACCACTGTATTCAGAAGCTACCACCTCATGTTTCAGTTTTTCTAGATCCCTCTGCTGGTTTCAGCAGGAAGGGTGTGAGTAGGGTTTGTTGGAGAGAGGACAAGTCTGTTTGCATCACAAGGTAATGGCGGCTCTCTGATAGAAGCTGACTAAGTGCAGGCTCATGGAGGAGCTGGTGGTGTGAGCCCTGGAAGAGAGCAAGGAGAAGAAGCCAGGTTCTGTGTCCAAGGTAATGAAGTGCTCTGGCTGGGGCCCTACATTCTTGAGGGCCATTCTGTGCTTTAACCACCAGCACAGTCTTGTTGCCAGCACTCCAGCCATTAAAAAGTCTACTTCCTGCTCTGGTCACCAGCTTTACTTTCCATGGGCCCTGGACTCCAGCTTTCCGACCCATGCTCTGGCAGATGGACGCACTCTGGTCACCTGCCCCTATCTCCAGCTGTCGCCAGTGCCTTGCTCTGGCCACCTGTACCACACTATTACTGCCCATGCCATGCTATGACTGCTCTACATGTGCTTCTGCAGTGGCATCTCACTACAATCAGTCAAGGCTACTTCTGCTATCAGCACCATGTTCTAGCTGCCTATGCCTCTGCCTTTGTTCATTCTAGGCTTTCAAACTGCCCAGTCATTCTGTACCTTAACCTGTGCTCCCATGCTCTCACCTCAGTGTCTCCTCTGCCAGTCTCTGGGTCAGTCTCTGGGTTGGTCACTAGGTAGGTCTCTGGGTCATGCTCTGCGGTGTGTTTCCACACTGCTCCCTTTCTTTCTCTCTCATTCGCCTCCCTTTCTCTGGACTTTAGGTATTTTCTTGAGCTGAGTGAGTCTCTCAGCTCAAGCTGTGTGTTTCTTAGAAATTCTCTGGTTTAATTTTAGTTTTTCAATTTATTGTTCTTTCCAGATGAGGTTTCAAGAGCTCTTCTCACATTGCCATTTTGATGATGTCTTCCTAATCTGCTGCATTTTTAATGTCATATATTTTCATGTATTTTTTAATCTCCTCTTTTATTTCTTCTTTGATCCTGTCATTTTTTAAATACCATGCCATTTAATCCTTATGTATATGTGTTTTTTCCTACTTTCTTTTTGCAGTTGATCTCCAGTTCCAAAGCTTTGTGTTCAGAGAATACATATGGTATGATTTCAATGTTATTAAATATGTTGAGGCTAGCTTGTGTTCCAGTATATAGTCTATTTTTAAAAATGTTCCATCTCCACTAGAAAAGAATGTATAATCATGTGTTATAGGATGAAATGTCCTATAAATATCAATTATATCCAACTAATGTAATGTATCATTTAAAGCTAATATTTCCTTATTTATTTTCTGTTTGGATGATCTGCCCATTGTTGTCAAGGAGATGTCTATATCTCCTATTATAGTTCTGTTTTTGTCCATTTCTACTTTTCGATCTATTAGTGGTTGATTTGTAAATTTTGGTGCTTTATGTTTGGAAGAATATATATTAATAAATATCATGTCTTCTTGTTGTATTGTCTTCTTTATCATTATAAAATGTCCATCTTTGGGAAAACTGGGATGGCTCAGCAAGTAGAGTGCTCACTTTGCAGCCCTTGGGTCTGAGGATTGAGTCCTGGTCCTGGCCCCAGCCTGTGCAAACCCATATGCTGAACTGGGGTGTGACACCAGTTAAGTACTTGCTGGGGCAAGTTTTTCATGTGGCAGGTTCCTGGCCCAGTTACCACCCTGTGTGACCCCTGACCACCTGTGTGAAATGAAACCATGTGGAGAACTGATAATGTACAACTATGGAGACTGCTCTGGGCTCTCCTGCTTCTCTCTGTCTCTCTCTCTCTCTCTCTCTCTCTGTCTCTCTCCGTCTCTGTCAAAAACGTTAAAATAAATCTTAAAAAATAAATAAAATGTCCATTTTTGTCTCTTATTACTTTTTAAATACTGAAGACTGTTTTATCAGATGTAAATGTAGATACACCTGCTTGCCTCTGGATGCCATTTGCTTGAAGTATTGTTCTTCACCCTTTCCACTTTGAGTCCGTATTTGTCCTTGTGGCTGAGGTGTGTCTCTTGGAGGGTGCATAAGTTTGGGTTTTGTTTTCTAATCTAGTTTGTTACTTTGTACCTTTTTATTGTTGTGTTCAATCCATTTACATTTAGAGTGAGGATTGATATGTAAAAATCTTATAGTCATTTTATCTTTTGATTTCTGATAGCTCCTTTTTTTTTCAATTGCTTCTTTATTTTTTTTTCTTTTTTGTCAGTTATTTTAGTTTGATGATGTTTATGTTTTCCTCTGTTTCCGCTTGTGTTTTCTTGTTTGTTTGTTTTGTTATGTGTCTTAGTTCTAAATTATTTTTGAGAGGCTACCATGAAAGTCATGTAAAAGAAAGTTTCATATACACATTGGTACCTTTTCTTAAGAATGCTTTTTGCCTCCATTCTCTGTGGATGTTTAGACCTTTACTTCCTACCCTTTTATATTTTTTGTTTTTCCAGTTTATCCCTGTTTATTTTTGCTTTTTGTGTTAGGTCCAATCACCTCCTTCAGTATTTTTTGAAATCTGAGACTGGTACTGCAGAATTCCTTCAGCTTTGGTATGTCTGAAAAAGTCCTTATTCCTTCTTCATATCCAAATGATCATTTTGCTCTGTAGATAATTCTTGGCTGGTAATTTATCTTTTTTAATACTTTTTAGAAAAGATTTATTTTATTGTTTGTGATAGTCAGAGAGAGACAGAGATAAAGAGAGGCAGAGAGAAGGAGGAGGGCTCAGAGCAGTCTCCATAGTGGTATGTCATCAGTTTTCTTTTCTTTTTGTGTATGTAGTGACCTAAATTTTTCTTTTATTAATGCATTTGCTGCACCTCAGTAATTTTAATAGATTGTGTTTTCATAGTCCTTAGTTTCCATGTATTTTAAATATAAAAAATTTAAAAAAATTTTTTTGTTTTTGTTTTTGACAAAGCAATAGAGAGAGAGAAGGGGGAAAACCCAGACCATTATTCATAGTTGTACATTATCAGTTTGCTTTTTTTTTAGTTCAACTAAAGTTTTCTTTCTGTTTTTTATTTTACATTTGATGCCCCCTCCCCTTGCTTCTATAGCCCTCCTACCCACCAGTTTTCAACATGGTTTCATTCTATGCTGGTGGGCAGGGGTGATGCAGGGTGGGAACTGGGCTTGGGGCCTCCCACATGAGAGACACACCCCTTCAAGCCAGGGGCTGAACCAGGTGTGGGGGCAAGAACCAAACTGAGGGTCTCCCACATGGAAAGCACATCCCAGTTTAGCATATGGGTTTGCACAGGCCAGGGCTGGGATTTTATCCTCGGTTCCTGGGGCTGCAAAGTGAGTGCTTAACCTGCTGAGCCATCCTGGCTTCTCTTTTCTTTAATACTTTAAATACTTGATTCTATTTCCTCCTAGTTGGTACAGTTTCTGTTAAGAAGTCTGATGAGTATCTGATGGGCTTTCCTTTACAAGTTATAGTATTCTTTTTCCTGGCTGCCTTGAGGATTCTTTCTTTGTCTCAGTCCTTTGACAGCTTCAGTGTAATGTGCTTTGGAAAACGTTGGTTAGGATTCAAGTATCTAGGGGTTGTTTTTCCTTCTTGAATTGGAGGTTCTAGTTCTTTCCATAGATTTGGGAAGTTCTCATTTACTATTAATATTGGTTTGAGCACATTCTTTGTGTCCATCTCATCCTATGCTCCCTCTGGAATACCCATTATTCTTATGTTATTATTTCTAATGGAGTCAGATAGCTCTTGTAGAGATCTGTAATTTCTTTTAACTTTCAACCTCTCTTCTTCCTTCTCTGAAATTTCCATATTTCTGTCTTTTATTTCACTAATCCTTTTCTCCAACTCATCAGCTCTACTTCCTATGCTAGCTATTTTATTTTTTATTTCTTTTATTGTGTTGTTTATCTCCAAGATTTCTATTTGGTTCCTTTTTTTCTTTGTTTCAATTTCTTTGTTGAAGTATTTCTTTTGTTCACAGGTTTCCTCTCTGAGATCATTTAGCTCCCTCTGTATACTCTGCCAAATTATCTTTGATCTCTTTGAATGTTTTCAGAATTGCAATCTTGAATTCTTTGTCATTTAGATCACATATTTTTATATCTTTTAGGCCCTTTTCTAAAGATTTTTCATTTTCTTTCTAAGTAGCTTTGTTCCCTAGGGTACTCATTGCTGTTGGGATGTTTCTTTTCTTAGGCATGAGGATTTTTTTTCCTGGTAGATGTAAAGAGGTCTTTCTTTTGCTTCCCAGCTGGTGTTGCTTCTATGTTTTACAATATTTTCTCTTGATTATTTGGTTTTCTTACAGTGGGAGACTGCCTAGAGCATGGGTTTTCTTCTTTGACTCAGTCTCCCTGATTCCTTCTCTTTGGGAGTATACAGTGTGCAATATGGTGGGCATCCTTTGTCTCTGAGATCCCACTTCAGTTAGAAGCTGCCACAACTGTGCTTCAGTTCTTTGGGGGGATTTCTCTTTCAACAATGGTAAAAATGATGGGGGCAGAGTTTATTATAAAAGGTGTCTATTTGCATCACAAGGTAATAGTGGTTTTCTGGCTGTAGCTAACTGAATGCAGGCACTGGGCAGAGCTGTGGGGAGGGATCCTTGAGAGACAGCAAGGAGAAGCAGCCCGGTTCTGTGTTCAAGCTGCACAGTCTCTGGCTGGGGCCCTACCACACTGAGGGCCATTCCATGTCTCATCTGCCAGTGCACTCCTGCCAATGGCACTCCAGAAACTAGAATTCACCTTTGTTGCCTGCTCTCGTCATTGGCCTTGCATTCCACTGGCACTATAGTTCAGCCACCCAAACTATGCTGGGGCAACTGGCCCAGTGCTTTGCCCACCTGTGCCATGATCTGGCTACCTATGCCATGCTATACCTGCTCTACCCACGCTCCTGCCATGGCATTATGATACAGTCATAAACACCCTGCTTCTGATGTCTACCTGTGCTCTGCCCACCTGTGCCTCTGTTTTTGTCTGTCCTTGGCATTGAAACCACCCAGAGACATTGTATGCTTCTGCCTGTGCTCCCAAGCACTCAACTCAGTCTCTTCTCTGCTGGTCTTGTGGTCTGTCTCTGGGTCATACTCAGTGACACTGCTCCTTTCCCTTCTCTCTCACTTGCCTCCCTTTCTCTGGCCCTTAGTCATTTTCCTGCAATGTGTGGGTCTCTCAGCTGAGGCTGTGTGTTGCTTAGGGATTTCCTGGACAGATTTTACTTGTCCAATTTTGTTGTTCTTTCCAGGAGATGTTTTAAGAGCTCCTTTCACTCCACCATCATGATGATGTCTCCTGACCTATTTTTTGAAAGAATGTCTTAAGGATTTTGATGGTGATTACATTAAATCTGTATATTGCTTTGAGAGGTATAGTTATTTTAACTATGTTGATTTTTCTAATTCATAAACACTAAATATCTTTTTATTTCTTTGTGTTCTTTAATTTTTTAAAACAGTATCTTAAGTTTTAAGTGTATAAGTCTTTCATATACTTTGTTAAATTTATTTCTAGATATTTTATTCATTTGTTGTGGCAATCGCAAATGGTATTTTTTATTTTTATTTCTTTTTCTAAGGTTACATTTTGTATATAGGAATGCAATGAGTTTTTATATATTGATTTGTTTTTCTACAACTTTACTGTATTTATTGTTTTAATAGTTTTTGGTAGAGCTTTCAGGGTTTTCTATGTAAAGAATCATGTCAGAGGCAATAAGTGACAATTCAATTATTTTATTCCTAATATGGATGCCTTTTATTACCTTTTCTGGCCTAATTGCTCTGACTATGACTTCCAATAATATGTTGAATAACTGAGGTGCAAAGGATATTTCTCTTCTGTTTCTGATTTTAGGAAAAATATTTTTTTCAGTTTTTTACCATTCAGGATGGTATTTGCTGAAGGTTTATCATACATGGCCATTTTTATGTTGAGGTACTTTCTTTCTATAACCATTAGTAAATGTTTTGATCATAAATTGATGTTGTATCTAATCAAATGCTATTTTTTTAATCAATTGATATAATCATGTAATTTTCTTTTTATTTTGTTTATTTGTTGTATCACTTCAATCAATTTGCATGTCAAACTATTCTTATACCCGTGATTAATCCCACTTGACTGTGATGTACAAGTATCAGCTTTAAAATGTTTTGTTGTATTCTATTTGCTAGTAGTTTGTTTCAAATTGTTGCATCTATAATCATCAGAGATACTGATCTGTAATTTTCATTTTGACATGTTATTCTTACCAGGCTTTGGTGTCAGAGTAATGTTGGCCTCATAAAATGAACTGGGAAGTACTGCCTCTTCTTCAATTTTTTGAAAAAGTTTGAGGAAGACAAGTATTAAGTCCTCTTTGAAAGTTTGGTAGAATTAACTAGTGAAGCATTTGGTCCTAGACTTTTGCTTTTGGGGAAGTTTTGGATGATTTTTAATGTATTATTGATCCATATATTTAGATCATCCAGTTCTTCTTGATTCAGACTATGTAGGCTATTAGTTCCTAAAAACATATTTGTTTCTTCTAGGTTATTTAATTTGGTAGCACATACTTCTTCATAAGTATCCTACTATAATCATTTGTATTTCTGAATTATCTGTTATAATTTGTCCTCTTTTATTTTTAATTTTAATTATTTGTGCCTTTTCTTATCTTTATAATCATCAGGGGCTTGTCAATTTTATGAATATTTTGATGTACCAGCTTTGTGTCACATTAATTTTTTTCTATTTTTCTGTTGTTTCTTTCATTTAGTTTGGCTCTCATTTTTATTATTTCCTTCTTTCTACTGATG
>PVKE010048118.1:0-11695 GCA_004027555.1 Craseonycteris thonglongyai | reverse complement strand
CCTATTATTCTAATATTGTTCTTTCTGATGGAGTCAGAAAGTTCTTGTAGGGCTCTTTCATTTCTCTTGATTTTCATTTCCCTTTCTTCTTCCCTCTGTGACATTTCCATGTTTGTATCTTCAATTTCACTCATCCTTTCCTCTAGCTGGTCAGCCCTGTTTCCTATGCTGGTCAGTTCTTTTTTCAGCTCTCCCATGACGCCTTTCATTTCAAGGAGTTCCTTTTGGTTCTGCTGTAGCTTCTCAATTTTGTTGGTAAAGTACTCATTTTGCTCAGAAAATTTCTTGTTGAGGTCATTTAACTGTGTCTGCGTACTTTGCCAGCATTGAGTGAGCTCTCTGAGTGTCTTGATTAATGCAGACAATGCAGAATCTGTTTCACTTAGATTTGATTCCAAGTGTGCAAGGTCCTTTACTAAAGACTGCCCCTGATCTTCTGGAGGGGCTTTGGATTCTGTGCTGTGAATTGTGTTTGATGTGGTTCTTTTTGCTTTATGCCTGAGTCTGTTTTCCCTCTGGGGGTTTGCCTATCAGATGGGCTTCTCTTTATGTTTTCTTTTGGACTCAGTTGTGGGAGGAGGAGATTTAGGGAGAGGGTTGGGGGAAGCAGACAGCTTCTGTGTCCTGGGGCACTTCAGATTGCTGTCTTAGCTGTTAGATAGCAGGGTAGTAAAGGTGTGGCCAGGGGTGGGCGCATGTGAGTAGGAGCTAGGGCAGTCCTGAGACACAATAGCAGATTCCTCTTTCAGCAGGGGGGCTGGTGGTTCAGTGGGGGCGGGGCGCAGGAGCTCCGGTCTTTCCTCCTCCTGGCTGCCCCTCCTGCAATCGTATCTGTAAGGCACGCCCGCAGGGCAGCACTTGGATGGGCTGGGGCTTGGCAGTGGCCCAGGTCGGCCGCGCAGTCTCACGCACAGGCAATGAGACCGCGGAGACCCGGCACGCCGCCCAGTTGCACGCGCCGTCCGCAACGCCCCAGAGGCCCGGTGGGCGGGACGCCAGAAGCCCAGCTGCGCGCTCGCAAGCAGGCAGCAGCGCTGCCACGGCCCAGTGAGCAGGGCGCTGAAAGCCCTGTAGTGCACCGGCGAGTAGGCAGTGGCGCTGCGGGGCGGCCCAGTGGGCGGGGCACCGAAAGCCTGGTGCGCGCACGCAGTGATGCGCCGCATCCCAGTGGGCTGGGCGCCGAGAGCCCAGCCGCACACTTCCGCGCAGGTAGAGTCGCGGCAGCGGCCTGGTGAGGGGGGCACCAAAAGCCCAATTGCGTGCTGGCAAGCAAGCAGTGGTGTCGCTGCAGCCCGGTGGGCGGGGCACCGAAAGCCCTGTGCGCACAGGCCGTAGCTCGGGCGGCAGCCGCTCTACGCTCCCGGCTCTGCTGAGACCGCCGGATTCACTCCAAGCACGTCCAATGCAGCTGTGCCCACTCAAGCCCCAGCCCTCACTCCAAGAGCCCTGTCGTCAGAAGGCGCTCCCTCACAGTCAATCTCCTCTGTAAATCAGGGGTGCTGAGCTGCTGTGGGCTGGTGTCCTGCTCTCATCCCGCCCGTCGGGAAGTGCAGCCGCCCTGCTCCACAGTCCCTGTTCCACTTTAGGCTCTGTGATCTGATTAGGGCACTGTGTGCTGTCCCTTGAGTTTGGATGTTAAATTGTCCACAGTCTTGTGGGGCTTCCACGCTCCCTAGGTCTCGGCTTCCAGCCCACCCTCGATCCAGCTCCACTTTGACCGTAGTCCCCCAATCCCCCTTTGTTTTTGCCAGCCCCGGGCCGTGCTCCGAGTCTCTGTCCCCAAACCGCTGCTTCCCTTTCCCTCTCCCGCTCTCCCCTTTTTTCTCTAACCTTTGGGTGTTGTTCTGTGTTGTGTGGTTCTCTTAGTTGAGGTTTCTTCTCAGGGTTTCCCCTGTGGATTCCCCTCTGTTCAAAAGGCCCTTCCCAGGTAGTTATCGGCGTTCTCCTCTCATGCCGCCATCTTGGATCTCCTCTACACTTAATTATTGATAATGATGATTCTAGTTTATATAATTTTTTAGTTAAGATAAACTTTTATATCAATTTTATCTCACGAAGTAGGTTTTGTGATAATCTCAAATCACAGCCTAGTAAATTATTTACCATCAACATGGAATGATTTCATCAATAAAATTAAGTTAGCCAATGGCAGAAGTGTGATCTAATTTCCTGTCTCCTTTCTTTAAATCCATCCCTTAGAAATGGGTCTAGTTTGCCTCCAGAATGCAGCAGTTCAATCAAGCCATCTTTCTAAACCTTGCTATCATTAGTTTTTCATGCAGTGCCTATCACACGTGTTAATAAGCATTGGTAACATTGGTAGTACTTTGGAAATCCCTATAGTAGCTCTGCTATCTGCTAGGCTATCTGAAAACCACTCACAGAGCACCCTCTCTAGTGAAAGTATGCACACTGTATCTGAAAGACATTTGCTTGGATACACAACCATGTGTCATCAAATCAAGTTTTGTGTTTAGGCAAATAAGGCCTTCAGTTTCCCTCAACAGCCCTGACATGTATAAGTGTATGTGTGAGCACTGTTCTAGACTTGGCTACCAAGCAGCTTTAAAGCTAGAGAAAACAGAATGAGAAATAAATACATAAAATGAAAAAGACATGCAGAAAGATGACAGAACTTAAGAGTTAGAAAATGCGTTGTTGTTTTTTTGTTTGTTTGTTTTTTATGGAACTCCACATTGATGGACATCTCAAATTTAGTTTTATAATTTAAAAAATGAAGATTGTATCATTCAGAGTTCTCCAGAGTAACAAAGGTGATAATATAGTTATACAAACATCCTCCCCCCCTAACACACCTATATCCCAAGATATATTTAAAGGAGTAGGCTTATGTAGTAATGGAGGCAGGTATGTCTGAAGTCCATAGAGCAGGCCATTAGTGTAGAAACTCTTGTGCAGGTGCTAATGCTGCACTCTTGAGAAACAATTTCTTCTTCAGAGAGATCTCAGGTTTGCTCTTAAAACCTTTCAACTGATTGGATAAGACCTGACAATAGGATTAAGGTAATCTTCTATACTTAAACTCAACTGATTATGCATGATAAATAACCACATTGAAAAAAAATATGTTCACAGCAACACCTAAATAAGTGAATAGCTAGGTACTATAAACTAGCTAAGCTGACTCATGAAACTAACAATCACGGGGATGATGATGCTGATGATGATGAAGATGATGAAAATAGTTATTTTTCAAAGTATGAAAATTAAATTTGCACACTGTTGGAAGAAACTGCTTAGCCCTGGTTTGTAGACAAAATTCTCAGACAGCTATTTTTGAAACTTCAGCCCTAAGTTCATACGCACCCTGATTTTATATCTTATTCCCCACAATGACGGTGGTTTTTCCCCAAGACTTTTACTTCTTAGAAATAACCTCAAATTATAATTATCCAATGGAATGAGTTAAATATATAATAATGACTGGTGGCCCCTTCAGGTAGAAAACGTGTGACTTCTTTGCATAGCAGAAAGTTGAGAGAAACTGGAGTCAGAAGTGCTAGGTTCTGTGACTTTGGAACTTTAGCATTTCAGCCTAGACCTTTTACTTCTTGTGACTCAGTCTGTCTCTGTGATAGGGACATGCCCTGCATGTTCTATATGATTCCAGTGAGGTTCATATATGAAATGATACAAGGAAATACTCTGAAATGTAGTATTTTAGTGATAGATTTTAGGTAAAAATTTGATGTGGGGAAAAATCAGGAACATATCTGCTGTTTCAAAAAAGAGAAATGATAATTTTATTATTATTTTTATTGATTGACAGAAGGTGTGTGTGTGAGAGAGAAAGAGAGAGAGAGGAGAGAGAGAGAGAGAGAGAGAGAGAGAGAGAGAGAGAGAGAGAGAGAGAGAGAGAGAAAGGGCCCAGGGCAGTCTCCATAATTGTACATAATTAGTTGTGACATGTTTTCATTCCACACAAGTGGATGTGGGGCCATTTGGGACAGGAACTGAACCGGCATCCTCCAACGTGAGATGGGAGAACCTTCAGAGCTGTGCCATCCCAGTGGTTATCAGTTATGTCACAGTTCAGCATATGGGTTTGGACTGGTCAAGAATTGAAAAATGGCCCTTGTGATTGTGAGGCAAGCACTCAACCAATGAGCTGTCCGGCCATCCCCAAATGATACTTTTTATATTTTCTTTTTGCTTCTAAAGGTAATTGAATTGTTAATATATTTTCATATTTAGTGCTTTGTGTTGACAAATTTCAAGACACCTTCACCGTGATGTCTCTAAGATGTAAGCATCTGATCAGGTTTCCAAGCTTAGGGACTGATGAGCAGCCCATGGAGAAGAGAAGAAGCACTTAAGGGAGCCTCTGGCTGAAGAAACTTTCTTTTCAGGAGGCCATAAATACTATCAGAGAGGCCCATATTTGAATGTTCAAAAGAAGTCTTGCAGATTCTATTATGTCTACATCAGTTATAAATACCCCAGTGAATACCAACATTTAGATTCATGGGTATGATCAGAGGACTAGTACAATACATTAATTAGAAAGATGACCAATAAATAAATTTCAATCTTGAAGATTTGAAAGGAAACCACTGTAGTCAATGGAGCAGTCTCTGTCTCTCTAAAACATCTTTATCAGACACTTGGAATGTCACTGCTAAAGGATTCATTAAGAAGCATACAGAACAAGAAGGATTTTATCTCTATTGAGGGTGATGCATATACTTTGATTGCTACAAATTGAAATGTGAAATCATGATACCTAAAAAGCACATGGCTTATAATCCTACAATTATAGTCAAACAATATTAGAAGAAAAAGCTTTCTTGACATCAGTCATTTTTCAAAGAAGGTGTTTAATTATAACAGCAAAAGAAAACATAAGCTATATTAAACCAATTAAAAATTTAAAGGACAAAAATAGGATTTTCTATCATTTGTATCTAATAAAGATATGTGTCTAACCAGTTTTGGAAAAAAAAAAGAAAAAAGAAGGAATCTTTACATTTGCTTTAGGGGAACTTGTCCTTGATATTCTGAATTAAAAATTTACTGTTACAAAAAAACTGGACATTAAACATTACTATTAATGCAAAATAAAACAGTAGCTAAAACACAGTGGACATGTAAGAAAATTCGTCATCCCACAAAATGGTAAGAAATAACCTGTTCTTAAAAATACCAGCCAATTATCTCAAGTACATATTTATCTATTTGAGGTGTTAAGAGAAAAAAAATCAACAGTTTTATCACTAGGTGCATTATGTACTGATTCTAGTCTGGGCATATTCACACAAAATTATTTAGATTGCTCAGTGTAAATAGTAGAACTCTTGTGAAAACCTTTGGAGTACTTGTTTTGCCTATGTAACTAGAGACAAACTTCTCAAATAACAACCTTCTTCAAAGATTGGAATAGTAATTCATATCTATATACCAACATATGCTTTGGGTTAAAAGTAACATCCTTTAAAATGCAAAATATAGACACTAAAACGTCCTGTTTTAATAATATAAAATATTGGATTATGTTCAGGGCTCACTTCTGCCTACATAGATTATTACAGTTAGGAAAAAGTAATCTGTGTGTACTTGTTTTTACAAACTCAGGAAACCTTTAAAGGAAGAGAAAGGTCTTAGGCAATAATAAAAATGAAAATCATACAACAAAATGGGAGAAATTCACTCCTACCTTCCAAGTTTATTTTTAAAAAAGATTTATTTTGTTTGAGAGATGGTGAGAGAAAGAGAGAAAAGAATTGGCGAGGGCCCAGATAAGTCTCCACAATTGTGCATCATTAGTTGGGACATGATGTCATTCCACACAGGTGGATGTGGATCTATGTGGGGCGCAAACTGAACTGGGGCCTCCCGCACAGGAGGCAAGGACTTTTATCACAGTCGCATCTTGGTAGTTACCAGTTGTGATGCAATTTAGTATATGGGATTTCATGGGCTGGAGCCAAGAGTTGAACCCTGAACCTCGTGATTGTAAGGCAAATGCTCAACCACTGAGCTATACTGGGAACCTCTCCAAGTTGATTTTTTTAATGACACATTAAAAGCAATTTCAATAAGTTATTGAAAATAATATCAAACATATTCTGAAACAATTTCATATTTTTAAAATTAAATGTTTCATAATGAAGATTTGTCATAGTGTCCTAAAAAATGACCCACACAAAATGAAAGGCATCAAAATGAATTATTCAAAATTTTAGAAGAATATATTTTTTCAATGAAATGTCCATATGTATATACCAAAATTAAATTTGGAAATAACAAACATTCTAAGTAATTTATCTCTCAAAACAGAGCGAAACACATAAACCATAAGTAATTAAGAGTGTACATATTAATATGTTAGTGAAACAGTTTTAATCAATGTCAGTTAAGAGTGAAACAATAGCAATGAAATTACATTTCCATGCCTTTGTGGAAATGGGACATTCACAAACACATGTCTAGATACTGATATTTAGGTCTTTAGTTGTGATAAAGATATTAATCAATTTAAATCATTCAACAATGCAAAGTTGAGTTGCTTTTAATAACTTTTAAATGGTGCTAGAATATTTTATTTGTAAGCCTTAATAGCAATCAACTCTGTAACCTAATGAGAAAACACGAAAGGGTGCATACATGAAACTAATTTTGTGTCCTTTATTTCATTTTTTCCTCAAGAATGAATATTCCAAAATTCTATACTTGTCCTTTCTACCTTTGGGGACTGATACAGAATTGCTGAGACCAAAGTCTAAAATTAAGTCAGCATATTGCTAAAGGCTAACTGACAATGCTAGGGAGAAGAAATCTCCATTGCTACCAAAGGGCTGAAAGTGTGATACACGTAACTGTAAAATTGTTGCTACCCATGTAACTATTTGGAATAAATTTAGTGGTTAGCAGAAAAGGATTATTGCACTTAACAGACAGGCTAATGATAAACAAGATGTACTGATTTCAATTAGAAATTGTTAAATTGTAATGTGGTTCAGTGTAACTAATGTTAACTTAAATCATCAAAATTAGGTTCGAGTTCTTTCTTCAAGGACATCAGGATATCAGGGATTGAAGATGGATTTCAATAATTGGCAGCTCATACTGTAGCTGTTTCAGGAATAAAAATATTATTTAGGTAATTGTTATATGCATTTCAGCAAACAAAAAAAACGATGCTCGCATTCTTTCTTAGTTCATGATATAAGGTGTACACTACTTACAGATGTCATCAGGATTTTATTTTCTAACTTTACCATGTCTTGTCTCAATTTACCATTTTCGTTAGTAAGATAATGTTCATAATAATACTTCAAGTCCTCCATACTCTAAAACAAAAACCTTGCTCAGTTATAAAGCACAACTGTTCAGCTCATGTGCTAAACTTGTATAATTAAATTTCAAAAGTAACAACTCTTAGTATTCAGAGATGTTCATTATTTATTCCAAATAAAAATATATTACAGTGAATGCAGATCAAAATGTCCACTTAAGGAAAATTTTAAACATAATAATCGAGTCAAATACTGTGATAGATGCGGGCAACAGTAGTACAGTTTACTGGAAACAATGGGTTAATGAACAGTTAAGATCAAGGTGGAGCCAAAAAAGAAAAAAAGTCTGACAGTCCTTTATCATGAAATACCATAATTTAAAAATCTTCTAATAAGCTTTATACACCAGGTAACAATATACTTATAGTGACTAATGATCAATGTAACATGATTCCATTGGAGGGAATAAAACGTTTTGTAATGTGACCTCTTAAAATTATGAAAACAAACTTATGCTCTAAATGTTTACTGTTCACTCAATAGTCATGTACTGTATCCCATATAAAGAGTATTCTGTCAAGTGCTGTGGAGGAACTTAAAAATTAACACATGATCAGTTTCTTATTCCAGTGAGAATAAAAAATGTAAATAAAAATAACACCAAAATTATAATTGTTTTTATATAATGACTAGGTAAGCACACCTTGCTGTGACTGTATAGTGAAAAATAAGCTTAATTAGTACTTATTTAGCAAAATAATATGATCCCAATAGGGAGAAGAAAAAAAGAATTAGAAGTGTGCTAGGGGAAGAACATAAGCAGAGGACGTAATGATGAGTTAGTTCAGAGAAGGCAACTAATATGGATGGGGGAGGAAGTATGAAACTACAAAGGGAATCTTGTTATTGGACAGATCCCAAGTACCCCAAAATTTAAAATGGGAAACTAAGGACAGGTTTTTAGAAGAGAAGGTATACATTTTGGAAAATGATATTGCAGAACTGTGACAGAGGGATTGGAGAAGAGAGACATCAGGTAAGAATTTGATAGTACTAGCAAGGAATGATGAGGTCCTGAACTATGGCAGCAGAAGTGGGAATTCAAAGAAAGAAATTAAAAGCACAGTGACAGAAGTGCGAATTGCAGGGCCTAGTAATAACTAGATGGGAAGGATAAGGGATGCTGGAGGAGTCAAAGACAACACTAAAGTTGTGACTTTAAATGCTGACATGCAGTAATAAACTGTGAAAGAAATCTTCCTTAGTACTATATCAAATCTTCACCCTAGTTAATAGCCTGTTCCCAGGGATCATTATACAAATTTTTACTTTTTTTCAGTCTCTGGCTTCTGAACAATTGTAGCTTGGTGAAAAACCTTTAGATGCCCATGAAATGATATCTACAAATGTAAACGAAAACAGTTGAGATAAAATGTGTTTAATATTCAGCTAAAACTAAATCTACATTAAGTTAAAAGGATTATTTTAATAGATTTTATTTATTCATTTTTTTATTGTTTTTGACAGAGAGAGAGAGAGAGAGAGAGAGAGAGAGAGAGAGAGAGAGAGAGAGAGAGAGAGAGAGAGAAAGAGACAGAGACAGAGAGAGAACTGAACTGGGGGAACTCCCCAGTTCAGCATATGGTTCCGCATGGGCTGGGGCCGGGATTCGATCCTCGGTCCCTGGCGCTGCAAAGTGAGCGCTTAACCCACTGAGCCATTCCGTCATCCCCTGGATTATTTTAAATCAATATTTTTAACACTTTCTTTGTTAATTTTTAGAAAACAGAAGTTCAGACATTTGAACTCACCATTAAAAAAAAATTCCATTCTTACCATTTCAAAACATGTCTTCTGTATATGGAATTAATGAGGCTTCCCTCACTATCAAAAGTGTGGCACGTAAGAATATGTCAAATGTTAATAGTAGTTAATTTTCCTTAAGTAAAAATACTTGGTCCCAATTTGAGCAACTGGTATGATGCTCAGCACTTCAGTGACATATCTTGAATGTAAAGAAACCAGTTGGCTCAATACATATTTGAAAGTAACCTCTAAAACAAAAGAAAGAACAAATTAGATGAAGAGAAAAATAAAGTAACAGAAAAATCTAACACACTGCATGACAAAAAGAAAAAAAATGACTATTAAATTTGACTCTAAATTTTTGGTAGTTTCAAAATCTACATATGTCCATTACAATCATTTCTTTAGGTTCAAACAAATGAAAACTGAAATAATCCTGTTAGTAATTCAGTAGGAAAAACTCTTTCCTCACAACATTTAAAATGTATAATAAGTCTTAATTATTCAACATGCCTACAGATAAACTTTCCAATAATGCAGGCCTTTGAGTTCTTTGACCTCATTTGCAGAAAAAATTTTATTTTCTTCCTTAGTTTAGCCATTGACTGACATGTTTGCACCCTGGACCCTGTCATCCACAACAACTACACCATCTCTACAGTATGAAGAAGAGCAGACTCTGTGTCAGGTCCTGTATGGAAAGATTTTAAATAAATTAATTCAACAGGGCCTTGTTGATTCTCACAACAAATCTATGATGTAGATGCTCTTACTGTGTCCTCTTCATAGATGAGAACACTGAGATGTACAGATACATAATTTGCCCAAACATTATGGTTCCAGAGCCCAGGGTCTTAACCACCATACTATGTGCTGTTACTCCATTTTTCCCAATATCCATCCTCTACCTCCTTATGTTTGTAGCTCAGTCCCTTTCATACTACAGATAAGAGCTCTGTCAAGACCCAACACTTTTCACTGTCCTCTATTCCATCCCTTGTCTTCACTTGCTCCTTCCCAGGTAAATTCTGTGGTTGATCGTTATACTTACACCCTTGCATATTTGAATAAACCTTGCCCTTTTCTCACTCCATCCATGTGCATATATAAATCCCACCATGAAAAATCCAACCCTCCAGCTGCTCTGCCACAACACCACACACTAGTCTCACTATACACTAGCCTGAATTCGGCCCATAATAATGCTTGACAGTAATAGTTCCCCAGTTCATTTCCTTACTCCCTCTTGGGAAAAAAAATTCCAGGCCTTCTCCTCTGCCCTCAAAAAATTAAAGCTACTCCACTCTCCTTCTTCCTAAATGTGATCAGGTCAGTCCATTAAGAGTGAGCCATGCCTTAACTGCAATGACTGGCTCCCAGAATGAGCAAATGATCCAAACTAGACAAGCAACACTCCTCCAGAGGACTTTTCCACCATCAATTCCTGACAGATGGTCTTCACTGAGATACACTGTCTCAGTGTACAGGGGCTACTAACCTGCCAGTGAATCTATAAATGGAAGCTGACCTTCAGGCCCCATGCAGGGAGCCTAAGGAAATATGGAGACACAGCCCAAGTGCCACTGCCTGCGCAACCTTTTACCAGCCCCGCACAGCTGTACCTGGAACTAAAATCCCAGAGACTTCTTTAGATCAATAAACCAAGACATCTCTCTGTCATACTCTGGCTAGCGATTATTACTAGGAACTTAAAGGATCCCAACCAAGAGAGGAATAAAGACCAAGGAATTTTGTGAGATGGGTATGTGTCTGTACTTCTCCAATTTTCTATGATCAGGGCCCAACCACAAAAGCAGCAATGGCCGCAGGCCTCTGGCTCAGGTCTATGGGTTTAAGACAAGGCCAGGCTGTCTGTTTCTACTTGAGACTTGCTTACAATAAAGTAATTATAAAGTGAAACCTGATACTCACGACCAGTTTTTCTTCTTCTTCCTTGATTTTCTCCTCAAATATATCCCACTCTTGAAACAAAGTCTGAAACTGCTGAGAATATTGGCACACACACAAAAAAAGCTTCTGCTTGTAAAACATGATAATGAGCAGTGTGATACTTCATACAACTAAGAAAAGAATAAACAATTCAAAGCAAAATTGGTTTGATATAAATTATATGATACAGGGAGAAGGCAAGAAGAGTAGCTAAAATCTTCTGATGGAAAACTAGATAATGAAATGCACCATTTACTGTCGGCCCAAGATTATTTGTCTCTAACTGAATAAGAGGGAAACTATTTTACATGCCTCTGCTTTTGGAAACTAAGGAAGATTTATTGTATTATGAATCTCCCCTTCCCCCCAAAAGTGCACTGTACCCACAAGAGGTTTTTAAAATTTTTTCTCTTAATAAATAACATCTATTATATGAAAAAATGCTCCACATCACTAGCAATTAGGGAGATGCAAATAAAAACCACAATGAAATACCATCTTACACCTGTTAGAATGGCTATCATCAACAAGACAAGGGATAACAAGTGCTGGAGAGGCTGTGGACAAAAAGGAACCCTCATACACTGCTGGTGGGAATGTAAACTGGTACAGCCACTATGGAAGGCTGTATGGAGATTCCTCAAAAAATTACGAATGGAATTACCATATGACCCAGCCATCCC
>PVKE010048117.1:0-11695 GCA_004027555.1 Craseonycteris thonglongyai | reverse complement strand
GTTTTGTATATATGTTTCTTTGTGTGTATATAATTTGTACAATAAATTTATTATTTTAAAATTATTTTTGTTTATTATTTTTTATTCTTGTTCAATAATAAATATCCTTAGAAATAGCTGGTGCCCGCCGCCCTACCGATATTTTAGAATGCGCCCTAGGGTATAAAAAGGTTGGGAACCCCTGGTCTAGGCTACAAAGATGCTTAGTTAGGATTAAGTTGGAACATTTATATTTTTAGAAATGAAAAAGATGTTCATTATTATGAAGCATTTATTTATATACAAAACCCTACAGTCTTGATGTACCTTAATTGTTTCTTCACTTCTCTTACTGATGCAAATTATAGACTCTCAGTCTATAATATAGTCACACAGTATTTTTATGCAAGGACAGTACTCTCCATTAACTAGCACTTAAGCAACCAGCAATCTCTGGTTTTGCCGGTTGCTTGAGATTTTGCTGGTTGCTTAAGTGCCAGGTAATGGAGAGTCTACTTACATTTGTCTGGCATCTACCAATCGCCATGGATGCTGGTTAACTGGAAATCTATTGTAGTACTTTATCAGAAGCTGACCTTAGTATGCCTTTGTGTTTTCTCACTGTTTTGGGGACTGACTACTCTTCCAGTTATGTAGCAGGATGGCAGATGAAAGACAATGATGAAGGTAACACACCCTAAAGATGAGGCTGAATACCACACCCAGCATGATAAGAGACCTGTGTAGGAGAAAGGGCTACTGTAGGGTTCTCTATGCCTCTCCTGGGACGAGGGTGGCTTCTATCCATTGTGTTTTCCCATTCCCCACTGTGTTGTATGTCTTTTATGCACTTTATCACATTTAATCTTCACATTCACTTTATAAGTCAAGGACTATTACCCATATTTGCCAGAAAATGCAAGAAAGCTCTCTAAATGTTAGTTATCATTCTTCTCTTTGCAACTCTGGGATCTGCAAGGTATACTCACGTGCACTTAAGAACATGAGACGCTTGGGTACCTTGTAGCCCTATTTCCTCTAGCTTCCTGAGGTGGTAGCCTGCTGCAAAGAGGCCTGTAAAGCTGTCCCCCTGCTGTGCCTACTCTATGGCAATACCACTGCCAAGGAAGCTTGCCATTCTGTGCCAAAGCCATGGTTTCATGTTGCTATAGACCCTACTGGATATGATCTGCTCCAAGCTTCAGCATACCCTCAGGGTAGCAAATGACTCTCCCAGAGTCCCACAGCCATCGTAGTGACAAGCTCTTTCCTAGCAACTCTTTAGCATTCAGGTAAGAGTTCCCGGGGTCAGGCTGGAGGATGATCTACCGGTAAGTGACAGGCATTGAACAGTGGTAAAATGTGCCCATCCCCGTAACATTGCTCTTCTGCTCTGGGACTCCACCGAGGTGCCTTTTTGCTTTCTTCCTAGGATGGCTTCTTTCAAGTTAGCTTAAGCAATGGCCCTTGCTACTGCTTAGTTGGGATATTGAATGGTCACATTTGAGGAGGGAGCCAATTTGGGACTGATGAATATACTTCTAAGTGAAATTTCTATTACTATAAAGATGCTTCATGAATGCATACCATAAATAGCACATCTAAAACAACTGCTCTGGGGGAAGCTGGGATGGCTTAGTGGGTTAAGCGCTCACTTTGCAGCCCTGGGGTCCGAGGATCGAATCCTGGCCCCAGCCCATGAGAAACATACGGTATGCTGAACTGGGATATACCTCCAGTTCAATTCTTGCTGGGGAGAGCTTCCCATGGGGGTGGCCCCTGACCCGGTTCCAGCCCAGCGCAGCCCCATGCCCACCTATGGAATGAAATTATATTAAAGACTGATGACATACAGCTGTGGAGACTGTCCTGGGCCCTCCCCCTTCTCTCTGTCTCTGTCTGTCTCTCTGTCAAAAAAAACAATACAAATAAATATTTAAAACAACTGCTCTGGTAAGCAGACGTTCCTGACCTTCTATGGGCTATGGTGAAAGGCCATAGAAGACGATTGCCTCCCAGCAGTCATGTCATCCTGGACAGTCACTACTCTGGATCTGGGTTCCCTACCTGCAGAATAAGGGAGTAAGTACACCGAGCAACCTCTCTGGCCTCGTCTAGCTATAAAATTCAATGAGCCCGTGAAAGGTTTGAGGTGTCTAATCCATTCCCATAAAGTGCTGCCGTGCAACTCCAAAAGTGCCATCTTGTGCCCCCAGCTCCTGCGCAGTCTGATTAGCACTTTACCTGGGCCACATGAGGAGTAAGATGAAAGCAAACAAGTGGACTCAGAGAATGGCAATGGAAGAGGCACAAATTGGAAACAGGAGTGGGGAAGAAATTCAAGGCAATCCTAGACTGCTTGTGAGAGGACGCGGGAAGGAGTGAGAGACAAAAGGAGGGATGAGAGAAGTGCATGAGCCACGATAGTACTTCTGTGAGCAGCTGGCAGGAGCTGGCTGCCTCCCGGGAGCCAGCAGAGAGCTAACAGTGTCACGGGCCTTACAGAGCTTTTAGAACACAGAACGCATTTTTAGGTTCTAAAAGCCATGCGTATATGCATAAAAATGTTTGGGAAAAGTACATGACCAATATTCACCAAACAGTAGCTGCCCCTGGAAAGGGAGAGAGGGGACTTTCACTTCTTGGACAAAGTGGCCCAGTGGGTTTTTTCTAAGCCCTGCAGCTGACACATACACAAAGGTTTACAGGAGCAGCCATTCCCGCCGGGACAGGACTGTATCCTGCAGATGCTAGCAGGGCTAAGCTGGGCAATATAAAATGGCTGGTGGTCTTCCAGCTAACCCAACAGGTCCCTTTCCTGTTTCTGAGAAACCAAAGAAGGGTGAGCCTGGTATCCTGGCAGCCAGCCTGATGTTCTCTCTGCCAGGTCAGGCACAGGGTTCAGGGACTAGACACCAAGTGCAAATTCTGCCAAACCGTGCATACTGCCCAAGTGCGGGCATCCACACAGGGACTGCTTGCCTCTGTGCAGACATGACATAGCCAAGTGAGCAGACATCATATCTACTGTCAGCTTCCAAGAAGAGCTGTCCCACCTGGCATGGGCCCAGGGACTACTAGGCCCCTCAGCCCTTCCAGGAAGCAGGAAGAGGCCACACCAAAGCTGAGAGGACTCGGCTAAGCTTGAGGGGTTACAGCTGCACACCAGCTGCTCACTGGCTGCTCACTGGCTGGTTCTATTCAGTTTTTATTAACACTATGGAAGACCCTGGGGAAGGGAGGATTGCGGGGGGGGTGGGGGGTGCGGGGCATGAACAAACACAGAAAAAACAATGTTTAAATTGAAGAGACCTTGGAAAACATCTAGTCTAATGGTTTCCAAACTGGGTTAAGGAGCCCCTGGGTTTCTAGGAATACAAGGAACCAAAGCACCAAGTTGCCAAAGAGGATTCTGGGGATTCTGAGGCTAAAATACAATAAAAACACTAACAACTCCCCTACAATGTTATAAAGCCCACCTCTGTTGTTTATATTGTGTTACAATCCCCATTCCCAACATTACCACAACTGACCTCTTTAGAGCAGGGACTCTTAATCAGGGGTGAGGCTTGCCCTACAGAGGACATGTGGCAGAGTGTGCAGACATTTTTATTGTCACAAGCAGGGATGGGGAGTGAGTGTATGTGTGTGTGTTAGTTACTGACAACTAGCGGGTAGATTCTAGAGATGAGGCTAAACATTCTACAATACACATGACAAAGAATGTCAATAATGCTGAGACTGAGAAACCTGCCTTAGAGGCAGGAAACATTCTGCAATGATAGATACAGAGTCTTAGCCTGTTACCTTTATCTAACACTCTTTGTTTTTTTAAAAACTCAGTGTACTGCAGTATACTGCAATGTACCCCCTTGGCCATTAGTGTAGCATCACTAAGAAGGCAATGTGGTGTAGAATGTAGAAGCTGCCTTTGAATCCCAGGGCCACCATCTTCTAGTTATACGACCTGCAAGTTGTCTACTTCTCCGAGCTTCAGTTCTATCATCTAAAAATACGGTAACTGTATATGTCTACTGCTTCAGTATGGCTACATGGATCAGTGATAGTGTACTTAAACACTGAGCACACAGCCAGACATAGAGTAGGTGCTCAGTAAATGGACAATGATGCCATTGACCCTTATTGTCATTTACCGAGGGCTCTGTCTTACAGGAACAAAGCACCATCACAGTGACAGAGTTAACTACTTAGAAGTGGAAGACAGCTTATACCTCACCTAAAGAGAGTGAAATATTTCCCCAAAGCCCTATTAAGTGTAAAAATATGCCCAAGGGCTGGAACCTGCCTTCCTGTGTCATTCCATGTCTATGAGGTGTATGTTCCTTAGCACACCCTTAATCCCAGGCCTTCCTCTCCCCAGTGGAGACAGACTAGTGTCATGACAGAATAGGATAGAAGGTCAAGAGCCTGTCACAACCTAATCTAAGTAGTTTTGCTGTGTGCTGAGAAAATAGACTGATTTAAGCAAGAATACCAGATGCTACCTTCCTAATAAGTTGTGGTTCACACAGACTTCAGCAAAAGCTTTGAAGGAAAAGGTTTCTTTCCCACTCTCTCTCCCTTTCAGAGGAGGAACCAGTGTTTCAAATCTCCCTAGGAATGGCCGCCACCAGCAGGCCTGCAGCTGAGCATGCTTCGGCTCTGGAGGGAGCTCCTGCCTCACAAAGGATGAAACACAGCAGCTGGGTGTTCACATTCTCTTTCACTGAAGATTTTACAACTCTTTCCTTCAAAGTGACAGTGGTACATCTCCAGGGTCTTAGGAACGTGGAGCTTAGATTCTCCAATCGCTCTCCAGAGCCCTTTATCCTGGTTTTTGATTTGCTCACTGGGACTTGCTATTTTGGAGAATGAGCGGTCATTTTTCTTTTGATTAAAATGGAAGTGCTCATTCTAAAATAAGTTACTAAGTTATCAAAAATGTGATTTTCCTCCTGCACATAACTACTTTTTGGAGAGTGGAATCTCCCCCAAGATTTAATGAAAAGAAAAGTAAAATTATGGGCTATTTCCCAGTGATACACTAAGATATTACTGAACTGAACTGCATTCTTATATAATTTTAACTCCTATAATTAGCTTGACCTTTTTACTTGCTCACCTGTTCACCTTATATGTCACAAGAATGGTGAAAGAGTAATTCTATTTATAATACGCAAAGTGCAGTTTTTTACATACTTGGCTTAAAATGAGCAGAAATAATGAACTTGTAAGTGTATTCAAGAAGCTGTACAACAAATTGTTCATATTATTACTTCCACAATCCTTGCATAAGAAAAAAAAAAGGGGGGGGTGCCAATGACCCTGCTTTACAGCTCTCTCCGGGGATCTGCCTTTGCCATGGGGAGCTGTCAAAATTGCCTCAGAGATGGAAGAGCAGACAGCAGCCTGAAACTCAATCTGAAAAAAGAAGGGCTTTGACCTAGTTCAACCCCTTTTAAATACTGTCTTCTCTCCCCCATCTTCTGCCATCATCCTTTTTTGTTTCTCCCCCAAACCAGTCCTTTTACCACATATTCCAGAGGTAAAGATTTAGGTGTGGTTATGTGAAGGGGTGAGTTGTCATCATGGGTTATTACAGATCACCATGGAAGGACCTAAGAATTGGGTCTAAACTGACTGTGTGGGCCAGTGGGAGCACTTACAGAGTGCTATCTTTTAGAATGGTTGCTGTGCTTCTAGAATAAACAGCAAGGCTGGGGTTCTCCCTTTTCTTAAGTGTTGCTTTATACTTGGCTTAACAGCTAACTAGCTAACCAGTTTCACTAACTTATGAATCTTAGATGTGGAAAATGCCTCATATTATGATTCTGTAGTCCTACTATGGTCCAGTGCCCAGCAGTTTGGCTTTGCCTGCCCTTTAGGTACCATACAGATACTTCTGCCACAGTGCCATATATATTTTTGTTCCTGGCAAACCTTCTGTTTTGTAAAATCATGCTTTTAAAAGAAGAAAGTAAGAAAGAGGACTTAAAGGATAGACCCAGGTCACTCAAAATGTAGGGAACTCAGGGACCAGAGCCCTAAGGAAAACCAGTCAGCACAGTTAAAAATCGCCACTGATGTTTGCACTTTGTATCACAGTCCAGCCTTTGCAGCCTTTAAACCCAGAGGCTTGTGTTTTCCTTTCGTAGGTCCTTGGAGACATTCGCTTCTAATACAGAGCTACTTTACCAAAATTAGGAGTATGAGCCAGAGAAAGCCTTTTCCATCAATCAATTTCCTCTTGGTTTCTTTGGATGCCCTGGTGCGCTCCAGGCAGCTTAGAATAGTGGCAAGTGTTATGCATCTTGAAGCCACTAGACACCGCTCCCTCCCTTTTCTTGCACTTAAGAGAGATAATTCTGCAGGATTGTCAGCTTTTTTCTTAGTCTTCATAAATATCTTATTGGGAGGTCACTCTAACTGTAAGAAACCTTGCCCCTGATCACTTTGAACCATTAATATTCAGGAGAAAATATAGAAACCACAAAAACTTCCATATTGAATTGATATTATTACCCTATTTACCAAACACAGGAGAGCCAATGTGCATCAAGAAAACATACATTGGCTGTGTCTAATGACCCTGCTTGTATCTACTTGTCTGGGTTGCAAAGCTACCAGAGGAGGTCATGCCAGCCTTCTGCGGGAGGGGCTTAGGTATGTTCTGACATCCACATTGCACTGTGGCCTGTCTAGATCCATTGACAGAGGCTCTTTGGTGGACAATGACTAAACACCTTGACATGACTGTTAACTCCCAAACTAAGATGCTCCAGTAGGAGAGGGGACAAAAAAACCACCCCTTAATCTTCTATGTCACTGCTCCTGAAGCATGGAAAACAGTCCGAAAAGGAAAAAAGTCAAGGTTTTCCAGAAATTGTCTGTCATTGGTGTGGGATGATATGGGCCATCTAGTGGTGCTTCCATAAATATTTTTCTAACTAGCCTCCTGGGAACATATTCTAAAATTCTGGTTGGGGGTAGAGAGGACTGTGAAAAAAAACAAAAAATAAGCAAGCTGAGTTTATAATTTTTTTAAATCAGGCATACCTTATACTTTTATAACATTGGTATTGAGGGGCTTGGGGATCAGGGTGAGGGTAGAGGAAATGAAGCTAAAATCCCTTTTTAACAGAGCAACTTGGAAAATAACTAGAGAGTGGAAAGGACCTTATCAATCATCTGAGGTCTTAGTAGTAGAAGAATGTTTCCACCAAGGGAAGGGAAGCACCCCAGAGCACGATAAAACTGAGAAGGCGATTCAAGATTGCTGTTGCTCTGCCTGCTAATGGTGGTTTAGGGCAATGAATTACCTCAATTTCCAGTTTCTGTAGAGTCACTCTATGAATGTGATCCCCTCTAAACTGCTGTGGTAATTGGGATGACACAGTTACCCCCTCATCACTATAAGAATTCCAACTTGGCTAAATATATCTCCTATTGTCAGCCAGGACCTTAAACAAAATTCAGCTCTCATAATTGAGAAAATTTCAAAGTGCAATATGTGTACGTGTGTGTTTGTGTCTGTCTAAGTGTGTTTAGAAGAAAGAAGAAACTAGGCATCAGAACATAATTTTTCTTTAAAGTTAATCTGGAAATCCTCTAAACTCACAAAAAGTAGGTTCTGAGAGTAAAAATGTTCAGGCCAGTTAGAAAGTAAACATTTTGGGACATAAAAGAAGCAACATATCCATCACGGGTCATCTGAAACCAATTTCAAATGTGCTTCCTAAAGATTAGATCGAAAGCTGCCAAATCAAAGTTTGAAAAAGGAGACATATTTTGGGCAATCTCTGAGAAAAAAGGATCCTGTGCTAACAATTATGACCAGTGGGTCATATAGAACCATTCTGATAATAGAAACTGGGATAAAGTACTGAAATATATATGCATGTATATAACTCACATATATGTATGTATGCAATTTATATATTATTCTAATAATTTGTTTTTACCTCTTTGAGCCATCCTTAAGAGTTTCAGTTACTTCCAAATGAAATGCATGGGTCATGATATGTAGTAACTGAAATTAAAGAGGAATCTATAGCATTTCTACTAAATCAATGTCTTGAAAATAGCATCTCTTCTACAAATTGCAACCCTATATTCTAATCAAGCTATCAAGAAGTCTTTAACATGAATAGAGGAAGAAAAAAGCTCATGAGCACAATTCATCTTAAAATCAGAGTATACAATTTTTGGAATCAGGTAAGAAGAGAATGATCTGCTGTGTAAGGCATGACTGTAAATGTAAAATATCTTTTAGAAAAAACCTCAATTGCCCACAGACAAGCTTAAGAAAGTTATTAACAATCACATTAACATTTGCATAGCTCTTAGAATTTTTGACGCAACTTAATGTCTATTATTTCACTTTGTAAATGCAACTAAGATAACTTTCTATAAAACAAGTGTAATAGGTGTGTAAGTAGGAGAAAAAGTTAACTATTGAAAGCAGATGAATTTGTTCAACAAGTCAAAATATTTAATTCATTTGTTTGAAACAAAATCACTAGGGATTGTATAACTCTGATTGTCTGCTTTGGGCTAAAAAAGGGCAAGAATGATTTCCATGTACCTGTGTTTGCATCAACAGTTAGTTCACAGTAAAGGAAATAAAATCCCAAACTTTATTAGAAGAAAATCTAATATATTTGCAAATAGAACTATTCACCTGTTTCCACAAACAAGCTCCTCATGTTGACTGTCTTTGTGTGAATTCATGTAAAGCCAGAGATCAAACTGGGTAACCAAGTTCCAGGCAGAGCTCTGGGCAGAGCACCCTATTTCTGGTTAATCAGCACCATTCTTTGTGCTACTATGCTTTATAGTCTTAGATTTATCTTTAATTCCTCCTCCCACTTAATCAGTTGCCAAGACCTACCGGTACTGATTTTAGCTCTTCTGTTCTCTTACACTGAGTCTCGTTTTTCCAGTTCAGTAATTCACTGAAGTTCCTACTCTAACGCTTTACTAACTCTCTACCAGGTCCCTACCCCCCAAATCCACTCTAGCCACCTCTACCAGTCAATATACCTCACACGCCCTTTGTAAACCTTCAGTGGGCATTTACTGACTGCCAAATTCACTACAGGCTTTGTAAATGGCACTGTGGTCTTCTAAACATGGCCCTACCTATCAGCTTTGTTTCTCTACACACACTTTCTGATCCAAGTATTATAAATGATACCACTTGCGTTCCTCTTAGTCAATGCCTATCTTCATGTCTTCAACATTTTTATCCTCTTCCTGGGAGAACCTTACTCATCCTCAGGGTCCGTCCCTAGTGTTCCCTCCCTGAATCTTTTTCTGACTCCCCTGTAACTGATGTGGCCTCCCACTCCTCTGAACCATACCATTTTGCTCATGCCTCTCTATTATAGCATCCTTTCCCTTCTTCCCAGGAGCAGATGGTGAGCCCCTTTAAGGCAGGGACTTCATTTTCTCATTGCTGCATTCCCTGATGGGCTAGCACAGTGCCTTGTTAATTGGAAATATTCAGTATCTATTGAGCTGTGAAGAAAATCATGCATTTTTAAAAATTTACTTATAGAAAGTAAGTGTAAAGGCAGGTGAAGTCATTCTTGGCTCAAGTCTTTAAAAAAGAAACAGGGCTCCAGTTCACTCCAAATACTGTTACTCAGTCTTTTAACAAGTAATCAACAGCCAGTAAATTACTCAGCCCGAGAATGTAATTCAAAGCTGTAACATACATAAGCGTGAGTCATGCTGGCAGCTGGGCAGTTCTGTCCTGCTTGGAAGCTAGAAAACACTCATCTGAAAGACTATGGAACAGCCACAAAAACGAACAAGTTAACCACCGTGTCAGATGTCACAGCTGGACAAACTATCCAAAGCTTGGTTGCTAAGTTTGGCAGGTGGCTCATTTATGTCTGACAGAGGCATGAGAACAAGGTTGATAAGGTCCATATTCTAATGCTGCAGAAAGTCAGCAATGCCAAGCCAGTCTCTGGTGGGCTCCTTGTGGCATATTCTCCATGAGGGATGAGCATGAGGAAGGTGTGTGTGTGTGTGGGGGGGGGGGGCGCAACGGATTTATATTTTGTTTTAAATAATGTTTTGTGTGCAAAAGCAGAAAAGGGATAATATGTAGACAATATGCAAAGTTTAGGGCTGTTTTCTTTGTTGTGGGACTTTTTATTTTAGAGAAACTTCTTAAGATTGTCCACATTCTACTTTATGAATAACTCTACAGTACTTAGAAATTATTTATTATTCTATGTCAAATTTTAAGTGTGCAAAGAATAGAGCTTATCTCATTTTTTTAATTGTGAGAAAGAATCAAGTTTAAGAAATGATCTGGGAGATCCAAGATGGCGGCATGAGAGGAGAACGCCGATAACTGCCTGGGAAGGGCCTTGTGAACAGAGGGGAATCCACAGGGGAAACCCTGAGAAGAAACCTCAACTAAGAGAACCACACAACGCAGAACAACACCCAAAGGTTAGAGAAAAAAGGGGAGAGCGGGAGAGGAAAAGGAAAGCAGCGGTTCGGGGACAGAGACTCGGAGCGCGGCCCGGGGCTGGCAAAAACACAGGGGGATTGGGGGACGACGGTCAAAGTGGAGCTGGAGCGAGGGTGGGCTGGAAGCCGAGACCTAGGGAGCGTGGAAGCCCCACAAGACTGTGGACAATTTAACATCCGAACTCAAGGGACAGCACGCAGTGCCCTAATCAGATCACAGAGCCTAAAGTGGAGCAGGGACTGTGGAGCAGGGCGGCTGCACTTCCCGGCGGGCGGGGTGAGAGCAGGGCACCAGCCCACAACGGCTCAGCACCCCTGATTTACGGAGGAGACTGACTGTGAGGGAGCGCCTTCTGAGGACAGGGCTCTTGGAGTGAGGGCTGGGGCTTGAGTGGGCACAGCTGCATTGGACGTGCTTGGAGTGAATCCGGCGGTCTCAACAGAGCCGGGAGCGTAGAGCGGCTGCCGCCCGAGCTACCGCCTGTGCGCGCAGGGCTTTCGGCGCCCCGCCCACCGGGTCTCCGCAGCGCCGCTACCAGCGTGCAACTGGGCTTTTGGCGCCCCGCCCACCGGGCCACAGTGACACCGCTGCTTGCTTGCCAGCGCGCAATTGGGCTTTTGGTGCCCCGCTCACCAGGCCGCTGCGGCAACTCTGCCTGCGCGGAAGTGCGCGGCTGGGCTCTCGGCGCCCCGCCCACTGGGCCTCTGCGCATCACTGCGTGCGCGCACCGGGCTTTCAGAGCCCCGCCCACCGGGCCGTCCCGCAGCGCCGCTGCCTGCTCCCCGGTGCGCTACAGGGCTTTTGGCACCCAGCTCGCCAGGCCACAGCAGCACCGCTGCCTGTGCGCGGAACCGGCTTCTGGCACCCTGCCCAGTGGGCAGTGGCAGCGCTGCTGCCTGCTTGCGAGCTCACAGCTGGGCTTTTGGCGTCCCGCCCACCGGGCCTCTGCGGCGTGGCGGACCGCACGCGCAACTGGGCTGGCTGCCGGGTCTCCACGGTGTCATTGCCTGTGCGCAGGACTGTGCGGCCAACCAGGGCCTCTACCAAGCCCCAGCCCATCCAAGTGCTGCCCTGCGGGCGTGCCTTACAGATACCATTGAAGGAGGGGCAGCCAGGAGGAGGAAAGACCAGAGCTCCTGCGCCCCGCCCCCACTGAACCACCAGCCCCCCTGCTGAAAGAGGAATCTGCTATTGTGTCTCAGGCCCGCCCTAGCTCCTACTCAC
>PVKE010048116.1:0-11695 GCA_004027555.1 Craseonycteris thonglongyai | reverse complement strand
TATATATATATATATATATATATATATATATATATATATATATATACACACACACACATATTTAAATACCAAATAGATTACTCAAATTGTGTTATATTTTCAATGCTTACATGACATACCTTACACTTTCAACTAAAACAAACAAAAAAATACATTATTTTCTATCTGCTCACAGAATTAATGGTTAATGTATTTTTTGACTGATGCAAAAGTTTGGAATTTTTGCAGCTAAATAATGGCACAGGATTTTTGATGTAACAAAGACTATTATGTCAATTAGGGATTTGGCTGATGACCATGAGTCATTCATAATCTATATCCCAATTCTTATTAAAAGCTCCACCACAGATGGTAATTGTTGTACAGTATAATTTTGCTGGTTGCAAGATAATTGCCAGATTTATTAAAAAAAAAAAGGTTAATTCACAGTGCAGTGTAAGTAGTGGGCCTAGTGATGAGAGAGAAATTTAACGTTATATGATGAATATCTTTTTGTCATAGAACTGTACACCACATATCTAGAAACTCATTTAGTGATAACTTTATAGGTTTAAAGTTGAAGAACATTATATATTCTTGCCTCCTTTGCCTTAGATGAAATGACCATACAGGTGTGGGCTTATTTCTAAGCTTTCTATTCTGTTCCACTGATCCATATGTGTGTTTTTATGCCAGTACCATACTGTTTTGATTACTACAGCCTTGTAATATAGTTTGATAGCAGGTAGCGAGTCACCTCCAGTTTTGTTCTTCTTTCTCAAGATTGCTCTTGGTAGTAAGCAATCTTGTTACTGAGAGGTTCTATAAAGCAGCCATGTTTAGACTACCTTTAATAAAATAAAGTGGTTTCCCCCACCACAGTTAACAATGTTGAGCACATACAGTAGACTCTCCATTAATGGGAACTCAAGCAACCGACACTCTCAAGCCACTGGCAAAATATTTTTGCTGGTTGCTTGAGATTTTGCTGGTGGCTTCAGAGTGCCAGTTGCCTGAGTTCCTGTTAATGGAGAGTCTACTTATGTTTATCCGGCATCTACCAATCCTCATGAGTGCAGGTTAATTGAGAGTCTATTGCATTTTAACCTCAAAAGTCTCTAAGTCCTGATTCATCCATCCTGTATTATGAAGGCATAAGTCTTCTTTTATCACTCAGTAAAATAAGCAGGGGATAATTTTCTTGGAATTTCTAAAGGCTAGGAGGGAAATTAAGTGATTTTGGCCCTTTGGGGATATATTATAATTAGATCTTCTAGGACTATTTGACTAGCTCATATTTCTGAAGACTTACAAAAAATAAAAGAGGGTTGATATTTTCACTCATGTTGAACTCAATCATATGACACACATGTTTGTGGGATACTCTGTTGTGTGCCAGTCTGGGATTGCACTTTTATTGCTATGAGGTTATGCCCTTCTCTTGCAATTTAATTTTATGCTGTTGATATGGTGGGTCTTAATGAAAACTTCAGACTCTTTATGTCTTTAGAAATAATAATACAGGAAATGAATTGGGTGCCTTTTTGTGGCAAGCAAATAAATTAAAACAAAATCCAGTCACAAGACTCTTTACTGGTCTCAGTTCTGCACCTGCTCTATGCCTACTTTCCTGAGGCTTAATGGGAGAGAATAGCAAAGGTCCTGACTTCTCTTTTTATGTTGACCATTTGTTTGTTTTTCACTAAATGGTTTTTAAAAATTGTGATACAATTAACATATCATAAAATTTACCCTTTTAAGTATACAATTCAATGTTCTGAGTATATTCACATAATTGTGCAGACATCACCACTATCTAATTCCAGAATAATTTCATCACCTCCAAAGAAATCCCCATAACCCCTAGTAGACACACTCCAATCCCACCCTCACCCCCCACATCGGTAGCAACCACCAATCTACTTTCTGTTTCTATAGATTTGCTTCTGGACATTTTACATAATGGGACCAGCCCGATTCTGCTTCTTTTTTCCTTCCCTCTTCTCCCTCTCTGACTCCCTGCAAAGTCAGACTCCTAGAATTAGCAGCCTGAATCTGTTTGACATAGGTTTTCTTGTTTTCCCTAGCCTGCTATCCCATTTGTCTTTTCTTATTCTCTCCTCTCTTGGTTTAACCAGGGGTGTCCAAACTTTGGGCTTCCCTGGGACACTTTGGAAGAAGAATTGTCTTGGGCCACACATAAAATATAATAACACTAATGATAGCAGATGAGCTAAAAAAATGCACACACAAAAAATCATAATGTTTTAAGGAAGTTTACAAATTTGTGTGGGCCGCATTCAAAGCCGTCCTGCGCCACGTGCAGCCCGTGGGCTACAGGTTGGACAAGCTTGGTTTCAACCTGTCCTTGTTTAATCACTTCACAAGTCTATTGAATGCCAGGTACTTAATATGCATCAAGAAGGGCTGTCCTAATAGCTCTATTTGCATTAACTCTTTTGATACATTAACCAATGAAGTATGTACTCTTATTTCCATTTTATAACTGATTAAACTGAAGCATAGAAATAATAAGGGACTTACACACAGCTAGTCAGTGTCAGAACTGAGATTTGCATGGTGTTTTGTGCTATAGGCAGGAGATAAAGGTGGCTGGCAGGGCGATTAAAAAAAAAAAGAAGAAGAAGGCGAGTTCCTGAAGAGGAAAGAAATCACACATACAGGTAATTTTGAAGCGATCGTGGAAGATGTAGTTTTCAAGCATTAGTGTGCCTCAGAATCACCTGGAGGCTTGTTAAAACAAATTGCCAGGCCCTCCCTCCAGAGCTTCTGGGTCAGTAGTTCCTGGACAGGGCCACAGAAATTGCATTTGTAACAAGTTTCCCGCTGAGGCTGCTGCTGCTGGTCCAGAGACCTTACTGTGAGAACCATGAGCTTAGAGCATAGCTGTCATACAGAGCATCTGGAAATAGCGCCACAAGAAATACAGTTATGCATATTTACAAACAGTACAAACTTTGGTGTTTGTGTTGCAGAATGAGTTACCTGAAGAAATTGGCAAAAGGAAGACAATCATTGAAACAGTAGGACTAGGTCTCTCCCACGCTTGCACTCCTGTGAGTCCCCACCTCCTGCTCCTTGAATGTCAAGCCCAAGCTGCCTACAGCGCGCCCAAGCACCCAAGGCTTTTGACAATACGGCTCCCATGGGCCTTTCCAGCCTCCCAGTCTTCTTAGCAGTCCAGCGATTCCAAGTTGCTCTGAATTCCCAGCCTCCTATTTTCATGTCTCACTGTTTCCTCTGCCTGAAACATTCCCACTCATGTTACCCACCTAAGCTCTCCTGGCTCCATCAGGCTCTGCCACATACTAAGTGACCTTGGGCAAGTTGGTTAACTTCTCTGTACCTCATTGTCCTCCTATGTAAATGGGGATAATAAGAGGGCTGATGTAAAGACTAAATAAGGTGATATTTATAAAACAGTCAGCACAGAGTCTAGCATATAGTGCATAACCCAAAATAAATGATTTCACTATAATTATAATATTATTATTATTAATTTTGCTACACCCAGCTATATAGTGCATAACCAAAAATAAGTGTTTTGATTACACCCAGCTTAGGCATGAAATCTACTAGAAAATTTCCTTGTCACTCTCAGCTCATGCCTACTAAAATGATTGGTGATTTCCTCTTTCTCCTGTACTTCCCCTGTACTTAACATATGCTTCTACTAGTCAAATCCCTGCTACATCACCTGTTAGCTGTGTGATCATGAGCAAGTCATTTAAGCCTTCTGAACATAGGTTTCCTCATCGGTAAGATCAAGCTAATAATAGCATAATAGTACCTATCTCATAGAATTGTTGCTGATGTGAAAGAAGATGTATGTGGTAAATCCTAGCACAGTGCTTAGTGTAATACTTCGTAAAGGCTCATTAAATGTTTGCTGATGTAATTTTTTTATTGTCAAATTTATTGGGGTGGCACTGGTTGGTAACAATTACATAGTTTCCAGGTGTACAACTCTATGTTACATCATCTATGCATAGCATTATGTGCTCACCACCCAGAGTCAGCTCTCCCGCCATCACCATATATTTGATGCCCACTCCTAACACCCACCCCTGGCTCTTTCACCCACCTTCCCTGTAGGTAATCATCAAACTATTGTCCATGACTTTTTACAATTTTTAAAAAGATTTATGTATTTATTTTGACAGAGAGAGACAGAAACAAGGGGGAAGGCCCAGAGCAGTCGCAATAGTAGTACGTGATTAGTTATTTTTTATGTGCTTCATTATTTTATTTATTTATTTTTTAATGTATTGGGGTGACATTGTGATGTATAGACAATGTGATATAGAATTGTACACCTGGAAAAGTGATTCATTTTTGACATACATTAGTTTCATTTCACACAGGTGAGCACGAGGCCCAGCAAGGCAGGACAGGCATGAGTTCTCCCACATGGGAAGTGCTCCCCTGTGAGCCGGGGGCCTCCCATATGGGTGGCACACCCCAAGCAGGAGCCAAACCAGGGGCCTCCCACAGGGGAAGCTTGCCTGTCGGGAACTGAACTGGTGTGGGAAGCAAACCTGAGTTCAGCATATGGGTCCACACAGGCTGGGGCCAGGACAGGCCGGAGGCAGGACCGGGACCAGGGGCTGCAATGCAAATGCTCAACACACTGAGCCATCCCAGCTTCCCCTGGCTGATGTAATTTTGAACTGCACCATAAGATTATGAGGAATGGACAGGCTGTTTCTTCTCAAGAATTGTGATACTCTTATCTCAGGAAGTAGTTGGGAGAAACAGAACCAACTCTATACATTGGTTCCTGGTCATGATATTACTATTGCATTTCTTGACTTGGCCTCCACCTATCCCTACCCCTCATATTGTGTTCTCTCATTATGCCCAACATCTCCCACCTGGTTCCCCAACACATAGCACACTGTGAGCTTTCTGTTCAGTCTCTTTCCTCTTCCTAAAATCCCCTCTCCCACATTCTTCTCTGGCTAAGAATACCTCCCTATTCTTCAAGATTCAGCTTTCAGTGTCACTTGAGCCTAAAGGATTTCCCTGACCTTCAGTTGAGGTGGGTGTCCCATCCTGTGCTTACCCCATCACAGTGCTTCATCTCTGTACCCCCACATCTAGCAGTGTTTGTCACATAGCATGTGCTCAATGAATATTTGAACTAAACAGAGGGGATCCAGCTGCACCAGAACAGACGAAAGTTATTGTTAAAATAGCAACAAGTTGCCAAAGACAAGTTACCTTTCCTGAAATTGCAGCATGGAAAACATCTGGCCATTCTGGTGACAGGAAAGACGGTTAGTTTGATCTATGATCCATGAAAGAAGAAGATTCAAACAGGACTTGTATGCTACTCAAAGCTTAGTGAACGTTGCCATCTATTGGTGGAATTCAGAGATGTTTGAGCATGAGATCTGGATTTCTGCATGGAGCACACTAAGATGTAGCTACACGGAGCAAGATGAATGGACAACTTTTGTGAGTAAAGTAGGTATGTGATGTGAATTTGCACTTGATATATCTTCTTAATTAAGGACAATAAAGGACTGGGTGTCTCATTTAGTACTCATCAAGTCCTATTAATATGATTAGTTGCTGAAGGGGTGGAGTTTTTCCAGGATAGTCCAGATGGAAACTTTTTGGTCCCATTGTCACATTTAGTATCAGATAATGTAGCTTATATTTATGGAATGTATGGTTAGCACAGAGCTTCTTTCAGGCATTGTACAATCTGACTGGACAAAAGAAGCAATTAAGGAATAAGATACCATTAAATTTGACTCAACTTATTTGAGTGGCTCCATGTGTGTTATACAAATATACCCAAATGTATGCATGAGTGTTTCCAACTCTCCTGGGGATATCTATATTTTTTTATAGGAACTCTCAAAGAATTTTGGAATATATTGCCCTTAGAATCATCCTAAGCCTGTTCTAAGAACAATAAGAAATATTATAGGTAATCTACTGCATATGCCAGCAATTGACTGTGTACTGCATTTGGAGTCAAACATATTTGGGTTCAGATCACTGCTCTATCACTTACTAGTTGTGTGATCTGGAGCAAATTACTTAACCACCTGCATCTCAGTTTCTCCATCTGCAAAATAAAAGCAAAAATGACCCCGATCTCTTTTTTTTTTTTTCAGAGGATTACATGAGATACACATATGAAGAACTTGAAACAGCATTGGGCACTTTAGGAAGTGCTTGCATTTTTTACCAAATAATTTGTTACAACTCTATTACTATCCTGAAATGAAACAAGGAAAGTTATATAATGTACCTATTATATACATATAATTTTATGTATTTATATATGTGTGTATGCATGCGTGTATGTTTTTATAGTTAATCATGAATCCTTTGTAAAGGATCTGACCACACCATGCTAGAAGACATAAGGGAACAGGCAGAAACTTGCACCTATGTGTAGAAACACCATGAGCAACAAATGCAAACTCATATAGGGGCATTTCATTAGTGACTCAGTTACCATGAGCAGTATTACTGCCAGCAACTTGATCTTCAAATATGTTCAACAACTCTTGGGAGAGTTCTGAAAAAAACAATGTATAATTTTCCTTCAATTTACATGATAGTTGTATTCCTAGAAATTTCATCATATACTACTACTATGCAAAAAAGACTTTGTGTTCCTGTGTAAAGCTGACATATTCTATTCACAGATCATTATGAACAGATTTTTACCTATGGGAGTAAGTAGATAGGGAGTGGAGTTCAAGACGTGGGCAGAATACAGGAAATTCTTCCTTGTAGGGGACTGTCCAGCATGTTGAGGACCTCTAGCCTTCTACCCACTAAATGCTGCTAGAGTTCCCCCTTTGTGGAACCAATACCTGCCTTATACACAATCACACGTGTGCAGACCACCAAACTAGTGAATTCCCCGGTATAGGCACAGAGTTTCAAGAGGGAAAATAAGTCAGAACCCTGACATTTATTACAGGGCTATCCCGGAAAAGAAGAATTCAGGGATGAGGACTCAGCAGTGGGTGGGCTATAGAGAAAGGTCTTAAAGCCTGTCAATTAGGTTGAGTCATGAGTCTGGATGAGGCAAGCAGGGAAAGGGGTGAAGAGGGCAGCAGCGGGGGAGAGTAGTTATTCAGACACTGAAGGTTAGAGAGAGACTGGAAACTGTTGCCAGGTAGGCAGCCAGGGCCAGAACACAAGCCAAGATAAAGGGCTCTAAAAAAGCAGCAAATCAGGAAGCATGAAAACAGACATTAATCAAGATTTAAATAGCAGGCATGGATGGCAATGGGAGAGGTTCTGAATACAAGCTGATTGTCTTCCATTCAGCTCGTTAAAAGCTCAGACCTGGAGACAGATAGACCCTGGTTAAAATCCTGACACTCCTATGTACTGTTACCTTGGGAAAGTTAACTTTATGTCCCAGAGGCTCACATGCCCTCAGCTTTAATGCTGATATTTGTGCACTTTATTGAATGATGCATGTACCGTGGATGGCATCTCTTATTACCACCCTTCCCTGCCAACCTGCTCTTTCTTCTGTGCCCACATCTCAGTGAGTAGCATCACCATCCACCTGCTCATTCACCTAGGACAGAAGATGAACTTTGAAGAAACCTGGAGATGATCTTTGACCTCTTCTTCCTCAGGCCTCACAATCACAATTTTTCCTCAGGGATCTCTTCTATCTGCTCCCTCTCCTCCTTCCCACTGCCAGGGTTTGCAGTTCAGCCTCTCACTGTCTTTCAACTGTCTTTGAATCTTATCCATAGAAATTAGCAATACTTGAGGGGATGACCAGTTCTCCTGGGACTGTGATTGGATGGAGTCTTTGTGGCTGGGCATCAATAGGCAGGGCATTTATCTAGAATGGATAGAAACAAATGAAACACAAGCCAAGGCTGTGGACTAGACCTAAGAGGGAAGTCCAGGGTATTGTCAGAGGCATTGCACGGCATAGCCATGTAGAGCACTAGTGAGTTCACCCGGGGACGGTGGAGCCAGGCTTCCAAGGTCTGAATTCTGACACTGTTACTAAAGAGCTGTTTGACCTCAAGCAAATTACTTTCCTTCTCTGTGCCCCAGATTCCTCGTGTCTAAAATGGAAATTAAAATAGTACCTACGGCAGAGAGTTATTGTCATGTTTAAATAGTGCGTTATATGTAAAGAGCTTAGAATGGTATCTGGCACATAGTAATCATGAAAAGTCTTTTTCAAGTGCTTTTAAGGAATTAAGATAAGGTTAAGCACAAAGCTGCATAGTGATAGAATGCACCAAGGCTATAAACAAAGTGTAGTCTTGGGATAGCATTCCATTCCTGATTAAAAAAAAAAAAAAAAGTGGCCCAGATGGGGCAGGAATAGCCAGCTGGCTTACAGGCACCAGACTAGAATGGGCCAGATCTCATGCTACCTGTCACCAAACCCTCCTAAGGGCAGCCTTGTCCGGGTCTGTGTGATAGCAGGCTATAGCCTCTCCAGTGCACAATTCATCCCAACTAAATTAGTTCCTTTGCTTCCTGACACTTTGTGGCAATGAGACAGCAAGTGCAGAATAGTAGAATAGTACCCAGTGCGGGGCAGAAACTGCTGTGTATTCTTAAAGGTTCAGAGGGATCCTTCTCCAGATTAGTGAATTTCTTTCTTATCTGACTCCATGAAGAGGCCCTGGACAGGTATAAAGAAGCCAAGGAACTCTCCATTTGTGAAATGTTCATTTTCCAGTGCAAATGCTGCTGTGATGGGTCCAGGGCTGGCTGCACCAAGGACTGGGACCAAGGTAACCACAGCGAAGCTCGGTTACAGAGGGCCTCATGAAATCTAGTTCATCAGTTGTTTGAAAAACAGAGACATGTCAGCTGCAGACCATTATCAGACTCAGGGACTGTTGGGAACAGGTCTAAAATGGTGGAGATTTTTGGTCACCTCCTGACTTTCATCTGTATAGGTGACCTGGAAGTATAACTTTGCATTGCCCCAGGATTCCCTGGGGGTTCATCCAAGAGGCTGGGAATTACTGGAATTGGGAAGGATTCCAGATGGCCAAGAACTGACACTGCAGTATCTTGGCAAAGCCAGAGGTCTCGATGTTTCTTTTTACAGAGTACTGGATCCCTACTGGGAAGGTAGAAGTTCTGCTGAAGCCTGGTAGAAATCCATGCAGGAAAGGTTATAGAGGCAACTTCTAGCAACATCCTGAGATGCTCCTCAACTTATGATGGGGTTACGCCCCAATAAGCCCCAATAAGCCCATCGTAAGTTCCAAATATCCTAAGTCAAAAATGCATTTAACATACCTGACCTACCGAACAGACATCACAACTTGCCCTAGTCTACCTTAATCATGCTCAGAACACCTACACGAACCTACAGTTGGGTAAAAGCTCTAACACAATGAATGCACTGCATAGAGTATCACTTGTTCACTTGAGACCATGTGGTGGGCCGGGAGCTGCAGCTCACTGCCGCTGTACAGCATCACGAGGGAGTATTTATTGTACTGCGTATTGCTAGTCTTGGAAAAGATCCAAATTCAAAATTCAAAGTATGGTTTCTATTGAATGTGTATCTCTTTTGCATCATCGTAAAGTCAAAACATCGTTAAGTCAAACCATTGTAAGTAAGGGACTGTCTGTATTGGCCACACACACAGTAAGGAAGGTCAATGTTGGACTTTGTAGCGAGGAGAGGCCAGGGACCAAACGGCATGGAGAAGGTAAGAAGTAAGGTTTCAGGATGACTATATCTGGCCTTGTGTGGACTTTTATGTGCACCTCAGTGGTTATTCATTTTCTGAATCACAGTCTAGGGGGTTCACCTGTACTGGGGCTGGCTTGAGCCTTGTGGATTGGCTGCGGCAGGGACCACAGAGTTTTCCAAAGCCTGTTAGTCTACCATATATCTGGAGGTAGTTAGCAGATGTCCTGGGTTTCACCAGGGCTCAGCACACTGTGGCTGGGGGTAAGGGATACATGGGAGAGGGGAATTAGGACTCAGTTGGGGTCCAGAGCTGGACAGCGCTGTGATTTTTGATATCCAGACTAAATGAACATCAGAGCCACAGGAAAAATAATTCATCTTCAAAGGCTTTATCCAGAATTTTGCAATCAGGAAATCTAGAAATAATTCACTGGAATTTCAGCAAAATCATTTACAATTTATTTTGTTTTCCTTTTACATTGCACATGAGAAGGACAGCATAGTCTTTTCAGGCCTCTGAGGGTACTAATTGGGCCTTGCCAATAAATAAGCCCCACAACTTAGGAGCAGAGCCTTTATTATACTTACAAGATCTTTAGGCACTGAGTCCCCTACTGGCCACCAGCTCATACAAGACGCCATCTGGTGGTACGTGCTGTGCTGCGGGGAATAACTTAATCTGCTGTCAAGATGTTCCCGCCTCCTGGTGGAGGGAGGGTGGGCTCCTGTGGCATTAGAGAGGAGGTGAGGCCTGTGGTGTGAGGATTAGCTCCACAATTAAGTTTCTGTTTTGTTCTGCTTGCAGTTTTAGCAGCCAGACTTGTTCCTTATATAACATTGCAAGTCACCCAGACTTCCCAGCATGACATGCAACACAGTTATACCCATCTGATACCTAGGCCAGAGCTAGAGACAATTCCTAAGAGCGGGCACTCTTGACTTTGGGGTGTCACAGAGTTCTTTGGTAGACCCATGAAGCCAACAGATCCCCTTCTTGGAACCATGTTTGTAAATGCATAAAAACAAAACAATACACAGGAATAAAAAGAAAACCTATTATATTGAAATACAGTTGTCAAAACATTAAAAAGTGAATTTGTGATATAGCAATATATGTGCTTCTGTATCATATATTACATAAGATCTAGTGGCAAGCCTCATCATGACCGTCATTTCGAAGCAGTAATGAGCATAAACATAATTTGAAGATAGCTGCAGCTACAGTGATACAATAGGCAACCATCTGTGACTTCCATTTAATGACAAAGTCACAGGTACTGCTAATGCTGCCATCGGTCGTTGCTTATGTTTATAATTGAAGAAAATGCTACACTGGGTTGAAGGAAACTGAATGGGAGGTTTTAAAGGCAGAGATATGTTTTCTGTATCCAAGATGAACTTCAGCTGCGGAGGTTTGGTTAAGAAGCCCTGCATCAGGGCATGTGTGGGATACAAATGCTCATAGGCAGGTACTAGGGGACAGGAATCAGGATAATCACAGAATATCCTGACAGGGGACCGCACCGCTGCTAGAGCAGCACCCCATCTTCGTTTTCTACTGATCCGCTCTCAGGCTACTCCCTAAAGCAGGAGTGCTAGGGCAGGGACCCAGAGATGGCTGCAGCTTTAGATTATCTGGTTTATTTTCCTGTTCTTCCTCCCTTCCTTCCTTCCTTCCCCTTTTTAAATTTTAATTTAAATTTAAATTTTTTGGATCACTTCCTCTTTTCTCCAGAGGGTGGCGAAGGGGCGGAGCTGGAGAGCCCTTGGCAGCTTCACCCCAAGGCGTTAACGACTCGCAGAGGAGCGACTCTAGCCTATCTGTGGCTAACGTAGCTGCCAAAATGAGCAGCTGCCAAGAGAAATCCGTCTTTTCCTTTCCCCAAACAGCAGGGGACAGTTCTGCGAAGCAACGCTGCATTGGAGGCAACCTGTTTTATTCCTCACTACATGGGGTTTGAGGCTGAGGCTGGCGCACCAGGAAGAGGAAAAGGGGGTGGAGGTTTTGTTCTGCTGGGC
>PVKE010048115.1:0-11695 GCA_004027555.1 Craseonycteris thonglongyai | reverse complement strand
CAACTATGGAGACTGCTCTGAGCCCTCCCCCTTCTCTCTGTCTCTCTCTGTCAAAATAATTAAACAAACAAACAAACAAATAAATAAATAGTAATACTCAATATATACCAATAACAAAAGATGAATACAAGTCACCTTTGACTTCTGCAATTACAAGAGATGCTTAAAGTGGTACCATCAGAGTCCAGACACTTCTTATTACAGCAAACTATTGCTTGAGCGATGTTGACCAAAATGTCCACTTCGCTGAACATGCCATTTCAATTTACCATGCATCTCAGACTTATCACAGATGTGTGCAATTGTTAGGCAGGCTGTGGGTTCTGTTACAACCTCTCCATTGTCATTGTACTTCCACAATGTTCTTGAATTTCAAATACCACTTCAAAATGGTCTTGTGCTTCTTGAATGACAATTGTGCTTCCACCATTTCCTTTGACAGTTCTGCCTGTTGCATGGTGATGCTAGCACTCATTTACTTAACACCGTCTTTTGAGTGAATGTCATACTATGCGTTGCTACCATAATTCAATTCAATTTCAAAAAGTAATGCATAGATAACATCTCTTAAAATGTATGTGCTATTTTTGGCACCTCCAGTATAGAAAAAGATTTGGTGATTTAGTATGTTCACAAAGGTCGTTAGAAGTTTGTGCATTAAAAACAAAACAAAACACAGAACAAAAACTAATCTAGCTTCTTAGGATAAGCTTACTTTTAGACTAAAGATTTTAGCAGAAATTAATACATGATTCTAAACTTGTGGTAAAGTTACATAAGTACAGTCTTGTCCTTCATTCCCTTAACAGAGCTCCATATATATTGAAAAATTTCATCATTTCTAATCTAGGTTAATCTGGTTCTATCATTTTTTTTTCTTGACAGGGTAAAATGGCAAGGCATTCTTTTACAAATATTTTCTAAATCCACTGATACAGAGAACAGAGGAAGAGAGAATACAAAATGGGTACAGGAGGAAGAAAAGAAGATGAAACTGTGGAAGGTAAAAAGACAAACTAAAGGTAACAAAGCAATTACTGAAGGGATAGAGTAGAGGAGAGTATAAAAGAAGGGAGATGAAAAAAATGGGGCTGGAGAAAGATCTAGAAAAAACAGAATTGTAAAATGAGAAGAAAAACTGCTTAGAATTGTTTGTTCGTTTGTTTTTAGAGTTTCACCAAGTCCTTTGTTTGTTCGTTTGTTTTTAGAGTTTCACCAAGTCCTTTCTTATTGGATCCTCAAACAGTCCTGTAAAGGAGACAAAACACGTATCAACAAACACATAGCCCAGGCAAACTTTAAGGTTCAGAGAAGCCAAGGACCTTTCTACAGTTATCTTACCAGGAGGTGGTGGTGAGAAACGAAAATCCTGGCTTTCTGGTTGCTCTTTCAGTTTTGTTTTCTGTTCAACTAATCTTATCAAAAGCACATCTGAAGTCGTGCTGGAAGACATAGACGGAAGGTGTGAGAGTGGAGCAGAGCCAGGACCCTGGGCTTCACCTTCAGCTTCCCCTGGATGGTCCGAATTGCCACGTCAGGGAAATCCTAACTCAGAGCACAAGTCAAATATATTTTTAGTTTCTTGGTTTTCCTTTTCTGCCTAACTGGGGCCAAAGCTCAAGTTTTAATCAAATGTGAAGGCTTAGTTTCAAAGAGACTGGAATTTTCTTCCTGGGTAGGTAGGAGCTCCCAGAAGGTCAATACCTGTGAAAGCCCCGGCAGCCCCCGCAATAACTAGATTTTCACAGTTATAAGGCAATGCCATTGCTCCCCGCAATGACAGCTCACACGGAGGCCACACTAAGCCGAATGACCTAATGGGACGTTGGTGTATTATACTTTATAACTTGCCAGCATTATCTGCTTTTTCTTCTTTATGCTTGCAGAAAGAAGTCTTTTAAATTTCCTGTCCCTTAGATCTCCTCCACTGATGAGAAATACACTGAGAGAGTCTTCTACCTGCAGTTGATTTTCATGACATGTTCTCTACTGTCGTTTTATTCCTACATTTAGCATTGTAATAAGGAGTTGGTTTTTAGTTAAAGACATAATTACCTGTATCCAGAGTCAGAGTAGGTGGAAATAAGATTGACATTAATATTTTTACTGTTATTAATAATTTTTTAATTTAAGTATAATTGGCATACAACATTATATTGGTTTCAGGTATACAACGTAGTGATTCAACATTTATATACCTAACAATATAATCACTGCTGTATATATAGTCACCATACCAAGTTGTTATGATATTATTGACTGTATTCCCTGTGGCATACACTATATTCCTGTGACTTACTTATTTTATAACTGGAAGTTTGTATTTCTTATTCTCCTTTTCTTCTTTTACCTCTTTTCCTACCCCTCGCCCCTCTGGCAACAATCAGCTTGTTCTCTGTATTTAAGTATGTGTCTATTTTGTTTATGTTTTCATTTTTTTTTTTTTTTAGATTCCACATACAATGAAATAATATGGTATTTGTCTTTGTCTGTCTGACTTATTTCATTTAGCGTGATACCCTTGAGAGCTATCCATGTTGTCACAAATGATTTTATTCTTTTTAATTTCTGAATATATATATTTTTAGACAGCATATATATATATATATATATATATATATATATGCTGTCTAAAAACTATCTAACCATGTAATATGAACAGTAGAGGCATTTATGGCTGGATTCTTTCCAGGTAGCCCTTGTATATCACATCTTTTTTATTTACTTGCCTATCAATGGATACCTAGGTTGTTTACATATCTTGGCTATTGTAAAAATGTGGGCATTAATTTCAACCAGATAGAGCAAAAGGAAAAGTTTCCCAGTTGAGAGCCAACATGGAGCAAGGGATTGAAATAAATACATGGAAAGAATATAAGGTTCATAACAATTTGGAGAAAAATAGGAAAAGTCTACCAGTAGCCTGGATAAATTTATCAAAATTTGATGTAATGTTAAGTCCTGGCACATGAGATCCACAGGGAAGAAATACTTCTCCCCATGATGGGTAATTGAAAAACTTCCATTCATTGTCACTGGATTATTTTATATGCTTACACTTTTCCTATGCTAAAGAAGGTGCATCAGTGGAAAACACTGTCACACGATTATCATGTTTTCCACTACTTATCTCTAATGCATGTTTTATGAGCCAAAAGTGGTGTCATCTGAGTACTACAGGAGTAAAGACAGGGGCTCAAAGATCCTGCTGTGTGTGCAAGTCTTAGAAATCTGTTTTCCTGAACAAACAAGTTAGTTGAAAGAACAAAGTCTGAAAGTGAATCATAAACTCTTGTTTTGTTAGAGCAGAAACTGTTTTTGAAAACATCTCTGTTGGATTTGGGGACACAGATGGACAATGGAAGACCAGAAATTAACTATAAACTTCCAAGAAGGAGCTAGACCAGCTGTGAAGTCTGTTCTGTCTTTTCATTTTCATTTTCAATAATTCAAAGGAAAGGTAACACAACATTTTTCAACAGATTGAAAACATTGTACACTGTTTAAGGCTTCAAGTAAATAGCTTTTGTTACTCTTACATAAATGAATTTAATAAATGAAGAAAACATTCTTAATATAAAAAGCATTGTCAGAGGCCCCAAATAAATTTTGAATTTGGCTTCTCAGGAATTAATGCAAGTAAGCTGGTGATGTGTTACTTATTTCTTTAAAAAAATTCTAAGGCATTATGAATTATTGAAAGTTATGTAGCTGAAAGAAATCCTCTAAATTGTATTACTTTCATTACTGGAAGTTGGCATTGCTCTTTCAAGTGAGAAAGCAAACAATATTAAATTTAAAAATCCAAATACTTTACTTTTCAATAATACATTCAATACTTTTTTCTCAGGACATTAACATATCTACTGGGAAATTTTGGGACATCTGAATGGAATGTATATGGCTACTTAGAATGTAGACATGTTTAGACTATTTAAACACTATTTAAAATTTATCTTTAACATCATGATATGGGGATTAAGCCTAAAGAGTACAGGTTTCTATTTATATACACATGATGCTCCTCACATATCTGCCCATTTGTAAAAGTTGGCTGGCCTTGAACACATCCGAGAGGATTTGATTAAGCAAGATAAAATATCAACTTAAGTTTTAGGCAAACTACTTCAAAAGCAAAAATGAAGTTTTCCTGAGTTGTAAAATAAATAAATTTATGAAAATTTTCCATTTTGGGATAATATATAAAAACCATAGTAACTTTAAGTTTTTTTGAAATCTCTGAATCAAGCTCTGTGTTTAGTTTTGTATGCCTCCAGCAGAGGAACTGACCACTATTTGATTAAACCATATGACTAGAAATATATAAAAGAATGAATTCTCTTCTTTGACTAGCCGCAATATATTTTTACTGAGTTACAAAATATTTGATCAATGTTGCTCCTCATTCCCATGCCTGGCCTTATCTAAAGATCAAAGACATGAAAATATAATCTCAGTTTTGTACAGGCTGAGTTTTCAAGCAAAGATATTTTACTAGTTTCTCACTTTTTCATAATCTAGCAGCGGGAGCATAGACAAACCATTCCTTTGGGTCATGCTGTTGAGTAACCCAAATGTTCTGGAGAGCAGGGGGCCCCACGGGCGGTCACTGAGTGCCTGTGCCCGGACAGGGCTGGCTCTCAGTCTCAGAGTCCCTTTGAACATTCCGTTTAGGTGCGGCATGAATGTGAGTTTGTTTACAGGGCAATGGTCCTCCTGGTAATCCTCTGCCAGGAATCCAAGTTCTTTTCCCAGAAATAATGCTTTCCCAAAGGGTAAATATCCCCTCCCATTATATGGGGAGTTAATAAGATAACCCGAGAACTAAAGGCACACACCCAAGGCCAGTGTTGAGTGTAAATGCTTGAAGCCTGAATCTGTCACGAGGGAGACTGAGGGCATCCAGGGCACCAGATAGATGACAGGGCAGAGCAGCCCACAGACCTGGGTGCCAGCAGGAGCAGGCTGGTGCCGAGCTGAGGCATCAGGAAGAGCAAGAAGGCAGACACTGCCCAGGCACCTACATTACACGTGGGAGAATGTAATAGAAAAGCAAGAAAAGCATCTATCTAGAAGAGGCAGCAGATACATAAGAAAAGCCCTCATACAATATATTTATCAGTTGACATGTTGAGACATAATGACAGAGACCAGAGAAAGAGTAGTTAATAAAATAAGCTGTTTCCTTAGAACACAGCTCAGAGGAGACAAATATGTAGACAGTCAACATATGAGGCAAACAATTACACATCAATGTAGGTGTGAGCTGAGAATTGGGGCAGCTCTAAGGGATTAGCTAACTGCCCTGGGACTGAAAAGTCTCTGCTGAGGAAAACAATTTGAATTCTGTCTTAGAGAATGAGGTATAGTTTTGTAGATATAAATCTAAGTATATTCTTGGCACAAATCAATGAAAGGAAAATGTACACCTGAAACATCAGATTAATTTCAGGGTGACTAGAGCAAAGGTGGTATGTGAGAAAAGAATGGGGGGTGAGAGGAGAAGGGGTATGATACATGGAAGAGATGAGATTCAGAGTTTGGGGCAAGAATATAAAGGACAAAATGAATTCCTATGGCATTTAGATTGTCTTCTGTGGAACACTGGAGGTGTGTGTCACTCACATGGGTATGTGATTGTATCGATGCTAATTTCATTAACTGAGAATGAGAATAAAGATGGAGGAGTAGGCTCTGAGGGAAAGACAATAATTTCAATCTTGAGCATCGTTCATTTGAAGTGCTGCGAGGCCTCTATGTAAAGATGTGGATAAAATGACAAGTGTGAGGAAATATTTAACACAATATAACCCAGATCCCTCCAGGCTGGCACAGGTAACCTGTACCCCTGTGAGAAGAGCCACTGGAGGCAGGACTGAGTCACCTTCCCCTCAGAGAGAAGCGCAAGTGAGTACTTCTCACTGCAACACAGTCATGTCCACATCGTTATTTCTCATTTTCCATCTCATTCTCTAACACAGCTAAAAAGAGCTTGGACTAACTCAACAGATATAAGCCAAGGTGCATAAAGGACTTGCCAAAGAATATTTCTGAAACATTTCCATTAAAACTAATCTATCACACAAACATTGTATAACTTCCTTGTGTCACCAATTCTAAGCACACATTGATGGTTTGCATTTTGACATCTCCGCAGTTCCTCTGCACCTGCTAGGCATGGATGACCAGACAGTCTTGGCCCTCTTCATGTGTGACCTTAGCTGCAATTCCTATGGCATGATGGGGCAGTGAAAATCCTTCAATATTTTAGTCAACGAAACACTTAACAAATACAAAGCTCATTTGATAATGATAAAGGGATCAATTCATCAAGAACACATAACAATCCTAAAGGTTCATGCTCAGAATATAGCTTATAAATACATAAAGCAGGAACTGAGATGCAAGGAGGAATAGAAAAATCTGGTCAGAGATTTTAATCTCTCTCTCTCTCTCTCTCTCAATAATTGATAGAATAAAAAAAGAAAATAGGTAGAACAGAAGGTTTGAACACTACCACCCAAGTTGACCTCATTGACATTTATACACCAATATATACTTATGCACATTATTTTCAAATGCACACAGAACATTTACCAAGATAGACTATATTTATGGCCATAAAAAAATTTTAAGTATATTTTCACACAAGGTTATGTACAAAAATATTTATACAGGTTACTTCATATTATCCAAAATGTAGAAACAACCCAAAACTCCAGCAAAGGTGAATGGATAGGATACACAAACTGGTGTATCCACACAGTGGAATACTGTTCAGCAATAGATACATGAACTACAACATAGATGAATCTCAACGCAATCTTTCTGCAGGAAAGAAAAAAAAAACTTGCATGATTCCACTTAAATAAAATTCCAACAAATGAAAACCAATCTACAGAGACCAGAATGGGTTCAGCATTTTGCTGCGGAGAAGGCTGGAGTTTGAGAGGGAGGCTGGCAGGGTGCTTTCACAATGGGGCATGAGGAAACGTTTGGAAGTGGTGGATAAGTTTATTTTCTTTTATGTGGTGATGGTTTCACACACATACATACATGTTAAAACTTACCAAAATGTACACTTTAAAGATATACAACTTATTATATGTCAATTATGCCCCAACAATCATATTAAAAATCTCAAGTAAAAATTAAAAATTTGAAATGAGAAGGAAGTCTTATCACATGGTATAATTGGCAGTGTTTTTCTTTCTTTCCTAATGGTACAGAAAACAATGATGCATCTTACTATAAGGGGCATTTGAGACTCCATATGCTACACGTACACTCTGCCCATTACGGATACTGATAACAGATGTCTGAGAAGACATGAGACTTTAAAACCTATTTAACCATGTAAGAGATTTTTCAAATAACAGGCAGAAATTGAAGGCTAGGAGAATAACCAAAGATTATCTGTAATTTCTGTAGACAGAAAAAGGATAATCTAGACAATCTTTGCCTCTAGACAAAGCTTGTCTCTCCATATTTAATACCATGCCCTTGTCTTGTCTAATATTTATCCAAGACCTTGACTGTAGCAGCAGAGAAGTTATTTCATTCTAATAAGTCGTGGAACTTGAAGAGATTCTGCAGCTGGAAGTTTGGGTTTAGAGCCATGAGTTTAGAGAAGCAGCTAAAATATAAGGAAGGAATAAAATCATCAACTCAGGGAGGGAGAGATTAAAAGACGACAAAATCAGAACTCCAAGGAAGACAAACAAAATTTTTGTGAAAGTACTCTTCTAGATCTCATTATTAGATATAAAACTCTGGCAGACGAGAGTGAAGAATGACAGTGGATAGAAACAGAGCAAGTGGGACAAAGGCCCTACCTCGTTGGACCATCCCTACATGTTGAGAGATGCATGACCCAAACTGCACTTGTAGGCATGTGGATCAGTGATGACTGTAGGAATAACTATGTTATCTGTCTGATGGGTCACATTAATAACGAATAATAAAGAACACTACATAATTTTGCCATTATAATAACACTTCAACTTTTAGAAAAAAGCATGTTTCCTCTCTCCAAAAGAGAGAAAAGGCACCTCGCAAACCAAAGAAAACACAAAAAACTATCAAATGAAAAAGTCAGTGCAACTAAAACAAAGTGGGATAAAGAAGCTAAGTGTAAAACTCAAACAGTGAACTTTAAGCTTTGTGCAGTCACAAGAAAGTGGGAGCATAGCACAGCACGGCCCAGATAGCCTGAGAGATGGAACCACAGAGCAACTCCTGGGAAGAAAAAATTCTTTCCTCATCTCCTGCTCCCAGCCTAGAAAATTCAGTTGCTAAATCTTATTACAATAATTTCACAACAAATACTTAAATAGTACTCACTTGCATATAGCTAGAGGCAACTTTTAATACAAATCAGACTTGGTATTAAGGTATAATTTCATCTAGTCATTAATTGGGTCCTAAGATAGAATTTAAACTATCTTGATTAGAGCATCCATTAGATTATTTTCCTCAATTTTATTTCACTGAAGGTGGGTTTGGGATAGCAGCTGGGTGGCAGGAGATAACAATGACAGTCATTCGTGTGGAACACTGATTGCCTTAATTACTGACTGGATACAGACTCATGAACTTTGGCAGCCAGATAAGCAGGGGTAGAGTGAACTCCTCCTTTAAAAAATGAGGGCACGCAACAGGAAGGCTTCTCCACTATGCACAAAGGTGGACTGTAGGGGCAGCTGGAAGCAAAACTATAATTTTTCTCAGAAAGTAGATCCAGGGACTGTCTCAGAGGTGAGCCTATGTTCGGAATTCTCTACTACAGAGCATTTTGGTTCTCTTCATGTCTCCCTGCTCCCCTGCCCCCAACGTCTATCCCTGTTACCTGGAGCCCTTGTGAGGAGTGCAAACTCCTGGACCTCACTGCAGATCTGCTGAATAAGGATATTAATAGTGAGAAAACTGGGGGTCTGTGGTTTAACATGCTCCTAAGTTATTTATAGACACCCTGACATTTTTAAACTATTGTTCCAAATGGTTATATACCTTATTTCAATTTTTATTTCTTACCTTCTTTGAGTTCTTCCTTTCTCTCTTCTGTCTTCGTGTATGTATTGAGTAAACTACTATTTTCAAGGCCCTGCATAAAGAACTTAGGCTACAGGGAGGAATGGAATACTGTCTCAGTGTCCTGACCCGCATTCCATCCAAAATGACTGACAGGAAGAATTTATACAATAGACCATGGAATAAACTGAAATAACCTGGTTTATGCATTTAAAAAAAATGTTTAAAACTTAAATATTGGGGAATGTCTACCACAAATATACTTGTTTAGACATGGTGAATGTTTAACTCATTTGGGATGGGTGGGTGGGGGACAGCTAGAAACTGCAATGATTTGTCTCTTATAACCATTTCTGGTTTATGATAATAAAACTCTGAGCTGTTTGTGTTTCAAGCTCTAGTTTAAAGACTCTAATATCACTTGGGCTGTATCAAAATTTTCAAAATGCAGGTGCCCCTGCCCAAGCTACGTTACAGAACCAGAAGGGGTCAACCTCACTAAATGAGTCTTTCTGAAACTGCCTGCTTGGTATAAAAAGAGGACAAGGGGGTTACATAAATTAAGCCCCAGGACAGGGTGGGTATCATGAGAATTTAACTTTGAATTCTTATAACATGAAATTTATAGACTGCAGAGATTCATGTTTGTTTGGGTTTTTTTTCTAGGCATAATACAAGCCTCTGGGAATTCAAAGGTAAATAACATTTATTCCCTTTGCTTATGCAGCTGAGGACCCTGCACTGGAGATAGGTAAGTGCATCCAGAACAGATATACTTGTATACATGGCTCCTCTGAATGACTCTCTCTTTTTTTATTTTTAATTTTTTATTGTTTTTGACAAAGAGAGAGAGAGAGAAGAAAAGAGAGAGAGAAAGAGAGAGACAGAGACAGAGAGAGACAGAGAGAGAGAGAGAGAGAGACAGAGACAGGGAGAAGGGAGAGGGCCCAGAGCAGTCTCTACAGTTGCATGTCATTGATTTTCTACATAGTTTTATTCCACAGGTGGGTGTGGGATTGCTCAGGGCAAGAACTGGGCCAGGGGCCTTCTGCATGGAGCTCACCCCAGTGAGAATTGAACTGGGGATACACCCCAGTTTAGCATATGGGTCCTCACGGGCCAGGGCCAGGATTCAGTCCTCAGACCCCTGGGCTGCAAGACGAGTGCTCAATGCACTGAGCCATCCCAGCATCCCCTGAATGTCTCTTGATTATGACCAAATATTAGTTTTTACATGTTGATTAATTCTAATTTCTGAAGCTTATTTTTCCTTCTGTTCTCTGCCTTCACTTCTTGCCACTTCCAGAGTAAAGGTGTGAGTGCGGAGGCCCCAGTGGTTTCTGGAACCTAAGGCAGTTTCAGGCAGGTAGCAATGGTCTTGTATCGAACAGTCACGACTTCTGTGTCTGCTTCTTGTTTTCAGGAGGATGTGGTCTTCAGGATTCTAGTCTTTCTCTTTGGGGTTGCAAAGGAAGTATTGCAGTTTCAGAAGCAAAGGCTCACATTGTTAACCAAACATTTGAAAGTTGACCATCATTGTAACTGAACAGGACGCATGTTGACCTGCTCAAGATGCTGTCACTCCATATGACAAAACGCCCTGTGATCGGGTCCAAAGAGGAAAGCACTTCTTCCCTGGCAGGCCCGATGCTGCTTCCTCTTCATTTGTATCCACTTCCACTATACTCACCCAAACTATCAAGTAAATGTTGATATACCTGTCTGTCTTCATGGCCAATATGGTGCTCTTTGTTTCTTCATTTATTCTGCCTTTAGTTGTCCTTTCATTCACCTATTTAATAAATATTTTGAGGGCTCTCCAGGTGCTGGTAAGTGTGGTATTCCCCTGGCATATAACGGTACGGCCATCCAGTTTTAAAATTAGTGCCTCCCTTAGCTTGTCAGGTACCGAGTTCTTGCTTAGCTACCTTGGAGGTTGAATGGCCCCAGTGTGACCCAGAATCCTCAATATCTCATCATGTGACATGGTGTAAATCCCAAGGAATCCCTTCTCTGTGTCTACCACTACTTCCTTGACATGAAAGGTGACTAACTGCACAATACTTTGATGGTGCTTCCACCAGCACCAGAGATTGATGCTGCTTCTCGGTGCTAAGGGGATTTGAGGCAGAAAGACTGAGGTGAAAGAAAAGACAAATTGATTAGCTTGTCAGATCCTTCTTCTCAGCACAAATGCCATAGATTCTTGCATAATGAAGTATCATTTCCCAGGAATGTGTAGCTTCCATCACTCTGCTTCTCTGCATGTACTAATTTTTGTTCCAGAGATATTTGTGAATTAACACAGCTTTTACAATGATGTACAAGGCAGGTCGAAGAACATTATGCAACATTAAATAAGTTAAATTATTTTATAATTGTATGTATGTTGGTTTAGATGTTACAAGGCTGACACATGACACTATTTTTCAAAGGAACTTAATGGATATCAAACACAAAATTGTGAATTAGTTTTGATAAAGGTAGTTAATAAAGGTTTTTTGTTGCTGCTGTTATTGTTTTTTTACTTTTTTTTTTTTTTTCAATTGAGGAAGGCCCAGAGCTTTCTCCACAACTGTATACCATCAGTTGTGACACAGCCTCATTTCACACGGGTAGATGTGGCCAACAGGGCCAGAAACTGAATCGGAGGTCTCTTGTATGG
>PVKE010048114.1:0-11695 GCA_004027555.1 Craseonycteris thonglongyai | reverse complement strand
CCCCATCGGTAGTTATCGCAGACAACTTATGCAAAGGCGTGTTTATCGACCTGGCGTATGTTCTGAAAGTTTTATAAATATCCTCACCTCTCGTCTGTCCTTTCATTGGTAATATTTGCAACAGCTCCTCTTTTACTGTGAAGTTACTAAATACCATTCTCACCATAACTGCCAACTGTGCGGTGTCTGATATATCTGTCGACTCGTCAAATTGCAGAGAGAAGCAGTCACATCTTTCCAAGTCAGTCTTTAACTGAGTTTGCAAGTCTTTTGAAATTGCGTGTATTCTTCTTGTGACTGTGTTATTTGACAACTGTAGGTCTTGTATTGCCGACATAATCTCACGCTTGTTAGAATATTCCTCAAACAAACAATCGGCAGCAGTCAGAAATGCTTCTTTTAACAATTCACCATCCTGGAAAGAGGTTTTTTCTTCTTTGCGAGCATGTGAGAAATTTGGAAAGAAGCAATGGTTGCCTTTTTAGATTTTTCCACATGTCTAGTGAAAACAGTCTGTTGAGTAGTTAAACCTAATTTTAGTTGATTTATTTTTTTCTTTCTTACTTCAGATTTAAGTGGATAATTTGTATCAAAAGTGGTATGACTTGTCTGAAAGTGACGTTCAACATTATGTTTTTTCGGCACTGCAATACTACTGCCATACAACAGGCAAACGCATTTACCTTTTAAATTAATGAAACAATATGATTCCTCCCGGTCTGTGTTAAAATTATAGGTTTGTTTTCTCTTATTTGGTCCACTTATTTTAGGACTAAAAAAATAAAAATAAAAATAGTTATAGAACTACAATATCATATCAAATTGCCAACATAATAATAGATTACCTACCTCGCTTTTAGTTCATTTAAAATCGAATATATCAAAACACTGTGATCCTAGCTAACCATCACGACCCGATCAGTCCAGCAACCGCAATCAAAACGGCAACGTGGCGTCTCCCGGTTGGGGGGAGGAGAGTTTAAAGAGCGCAGCGGCTACACAAGACGCGACATGCACAAAGGCGACAGCTAGGGAAACACTTATACATACGATATCGCAAACATACCAATGAACATAATAAACCTGTGTAGATACTCCAACAATATTTTAAAATTCTAACAAATGTATAAAAATAAATTATAGTTTTACTTAGTGTTTATGAAAAACTTCTGATGCAGTCAAATAATGGCGGGCGCACACACATCGGGCCGTGGGCGCCATGGCGCCTGTGGGCACGGGGTTGGGAATCCCTGCTATATGCACTTGCATTCCCCAGTTCTAGATCTGAAAGCCCAAAGGGTAAGAATGATAGCATTCTGCTGAGCCCTTCTCTGCTCATGGGAACTTTGCATTTGAATAAAAGCGAAGTTGAGGCTTGGTAGGAGCCTGATGAACGTTCAGGGGCTACTTTCTTAAACTTTAAATCAAGCAAAGTTCCCTGTACCAGACAGTAGGATTACTTTGGTTTATAAAGAACGCAGGTACAATAACGTCGTAACTCCCAAAGTGAACATATGAACTTGCTCCTTGTTCATTTCCAGGTCCAGTGGATCCGAGCCATGAAAGAGTTTGGGCGCATTAGGAAGGACAGATTATTGGGCATGCTGTGGAGCCACCCATGTTTTATGAGGCTGGGAGTGGATTACACAAAGTGCCACAGAGTAAGAAAGAAAGATGTTTGGAAATACTTTTCTGCTTAAAGCTCTGAGATTGCAAGGGTTTTCTTAGCCCTGTGGAATTCCTCTAGTTGCCTAGGGATTTCTAGGTTTCTAAGAAGCTTGAGGTAGTTGTTAACCTAATACACAGTTGAATGGAGCCAAGACAGCCGTCCTATGCCAGCTGTGTGGTAGGATGTCTTCTTAAAAGGCTCTTAAAAATCAGGCATGTAAGGGAATCCTTCTTCCTGAACTGGGGCCTCTGAAACTGGGTCAATGGTTCTTATCCTCATCTTCCTGCTTGCTTTGCTGAAGCACAGTGTAGGCAAATAAATATCAATGAATTGCTTAATGATTTTCATAAGGCTCCATATTTTCAAGGCAAGGGGCTCTCCTGAAATGTTTGATCTACTCCACATAAATCTGTTTTCCAAATGGCCAGCACATGTCGAGGCCTGCTGTCCTCTGGGTTATAAGAGATGCCTTTGATGGGTTAACCGCAGAGTAACTGAACCCTTTTCAAGTCCCTTTCAAAAGTTCCTTTGTCCTGCTGTGGATCTTGCCACTTAGATTGAATCAGCAGAAGATTGCTCCTGGCAAAGGGTTCTAGTACATTCTCCTTCCGATCTGGGTTTGGTCCCTCTGGGTAGCGCCATCCGTAATTTGGTGTGTGAAAGCTTGACATTTAAGCACCCATTAGTTATGATAGTTACGCAAACTTGAGATGGGTTGCTCCTTCTTTTCCAGCTCTTTCTCAATTTGCTCCTTCTTTTCCAGCTCTTTCTCCCCAATTTACATATGAATGAATGTCCTTAAAGCCAAATGGAGTCACCGTCATTCTGAACCATCTTAAGGAAGATTGGTCTTGCTATGGACAAAACTGCTTCACAGCCACCTGATGTTGTTTTTAGTAGGGTAACACGGCTTTGAAGGTGGCCTTTCCTGTTCTAGAGTCTTGTCCATTCTTCTCCTAGGCTGGGTATAAATATGTAGCCAATAACTTTCTTGACATTTTGCACATATATAGTTAAATGTTGATTTGGTTTGGCTTTTGTTTCTACAGATTTTGATACATAATCAAGTCACAACATGATGAATGAAACACAGATATGACTAAATTGAGAGGGTGGAGGAAAAAATGTAGGGGGAAGACAGAAGCAGTTCTGGTAGCTGTTAGCATGTGGATGCAGTGTCTTGAGTACACAGACATCATTGAGGGCCAAATACTATATTTTGTTATTTTCTATACAAATTAAATCTGTATAGACAAAACTTAATTTCTAAACCAAAAATATAATAATTATATAAAAAGATAAAATATATGGTAGAGAAATATTTAAGAAAATAAAAAATCTTTCTCTCTGCTCTGTTTTCAATGTTAAAAAAATTTTTTTTTTTTTTTTTAGGGAATTTCAGGATAGCTCAACAGGTTGAGTGCTTACTTTGCAACCATGAGGCTTGGGGATTGAATCCCAGCCCTGGGCTGTGCAAACCATATGCTAAACTGTGACACAGCTAGTAATGGCTGGGATGGCAATAAAGGTTCTCACCTCCCATGCAGGAGGCCTTCAGCTCGTTTCTGCCTTGCGTGGCTCCACATACACCCGTGTGGAATGAAACTGTCACAACTAATGATGTACAACTATGGAGACTGCTCTGGGCCTTCACCTTTTCTCTCCCTCTCTAACTCTCTTACCTTCTTTCAAAAAATAAAAAATAAAGTAAATCTTAAAAAAATATTTTTAACACTAATATTGCCATCAGTAGGCACTTCTTAACTCTAGGTTTACTATATACTTCCAAGATAACTTTTGTTTTTTCTTAGCTACTCTGAGTCTGGGGATCCAAAAGCCTTAGCCCCTGATGTAGTCAGACACTGTATAAACCACTGGTAGCTTTGGGTTAGCTTAGTAAACATTCAAGTGGTGACTCTTCGATAGTCCTAGGGCTAGCTTAGACTTCAAAAGCCAATAGTTCTCTTCTCTCTCTGTCTCTCTGTCTCTGCCTCTCTGTCTTTCTCTGTCTCTCTCTTTTCTCTGTCTCTTCATATATAGAGAGACTTCTATATATCTATATGTACTATATATCTATATCTGCTATATCTACTTCTTTTCCTTTCTGATAATAACTAAAATCCAGTGGTGGCAAAACTCTTTTTCAGGCTGACTCTTGGTTCTAGAGTTATTTTCTCCTCATGCAAGAGAGCCTTGCTAACATCAGGCAAACCTTCAAACTACATTTTCAATTTTGATTAATTGAATTACCGTCCACACAGCCACCTAATCCAGAAAGCTGGGAGTCATAATAGACTCCCGTCTTCTCATTACAACCCTTCTCCCACACACATTCAGTCAATCATCAGCTTCTGTGAGCCTTTTCTCTTAATTATTGCTGAAATCCACCCTCTCCTCAACCTCTATTATGGGGACTTTTCTCCAGTCTTAGCTGTCTGGGTCCTGCATTTGGATTTGCCATAGTGACCTCCTAATCATTCTTTTGCCTCCAATCTTTTTTGTATTCCATTCTTTTCCTTTTTCATAGAAAACTTAGGTTGCTTTTCCCTGAATTAAATTTAATAGCTAATAAGTCATAGAGCATGATTCAAAATAATTGACAAATTTGTCTTTTAATTATGAGCAGATTTTACTGAATGTTTTCCATTATCTACTTTAATATATCAATATAATAAGTTATATGATTAATTTTCTAATGTTAAACAATTCTTGCATGTCATGTAAAGAGTTCTTCTATATGGTATTTATATACACACTCACTTTGAATTTCTTGCTGATATTTATTTAGTAATTTTACATCTCTGTATATGTGAGATTGATTCTCATTATCTCCTTGTGTGGCTTTGACATCAGGGTTATAATGGCTGTATAAAATATTCTGGGGAATTTTTCCTTATTTTTCATTTCCTAGAATAGTTATTTGTCAGAAATTAGTATTTTTTCTTGAAATTTTTTTGGGGAAAAAAATTGCCCACAAAGTATTCTGGAGCTATTGGTGGTATATTTTGACTATTAAGTTAATCTTTCCTACCCCCCACTTACTGGTTGTAGGTTTATTCAGTGTCAGTTTCTTCTCTAGTTAATTTCATTAATTTATGCCTTTTAAAAATTGCCCAGTGTGTCTAAGGTTTCAAATACACTGGCCTAAAGTTGTTCATGTGATTCTCTTATGATTTTTAAATATTTACTTTTTCTGTTTCAATGTCCCTTTTCATATCTAGTACTGTTTATTTCTGCCTCTTTAAAAAAATCAATTATGCCAAGAGTTTGTCTGTTTCATTACTTTTTTGAAACAACTAGCTTTTCATTTCGTTGATCAGATGACGAACCATTCATTCTTGACACCACCACAAGGGTCACTTTTTGGAAACTGAAATCTACTTTTCAAAACCCACCAGTGGCTCACCACACCACCTCTAAGCTCCACATCCTAACTGCTTCATCAGTTCAACTCACCACACTTAGCCTTCCCTCCAGCAATGTCAGATTTGTTCTAGGCCCCCAAATGTCAGCTCTTTTCATGCTGTGTCTTTGTACAGACTTTTCTTTTTTCTTCCATTTTCCACTTGATCTATGTCTTCAAATTTCAGCTCAACTTTTCCTCCTTTCCAGCTTCTCCTGAGCCTTTCTTTTTCTCTTTGGGTAATTATTTCGTGCTATGCACTGTTTTTTTGTTTGTTTGTTTGTTTTTGCCTTGTACATATTCCTATTTTTCCATCTAGCATTGTGTTTTGTTTCTGTATCTGCCCCCATTCCTGAACCAGGAGACCCTTGAGAGCAGATACAATTTATTTTTTATCTTTATTACCAGCACTTTAAACTTATTTCTCTAGAACCATATCTTTTCTTTTTCAAATAAGAAAGGTAAAAAGTAGAGAAAAGATTACCCTATGTCTTTTCCCTCTATTTTAAGAGAGGTTGGCATCATACCTCTCTAACTAAGATGCTAACTAAATTAACTTCCCTCATTGAGTCACCTATTTGCTTACATCTTTAACTTTCCATCTTTTTACTCCAATATTTTCCTGTTACTTAGTCTAAGCTATCTTATGTCTGGATGTTTCAATTTATTTCAAATACCAGACCAGATTTTAATCAGGTTACATAACATCTTCCTCACAGAGAGTTTATTTATAAATACATGCACTATTTAATTAAAAGGTATGGTAAGATTTCATGACCAATACCACTACCTTCATATTTAGGCAAACTATTGCAAGTGGGTAATTCAAAGAAACCTCTATTTTAGTTCATAGTGAGGAACTTATACTTAATAATAGTCAACCTAGATATGAATACACAAAACAAGATGCTATTGAAAAGAGGCCAGTGAGTGGTTCTTACACATGAGAGTTAGGATACATGGATTTGAATCCCAGTTCTACCACTTACACATCAAGGAGAATTTTAATGAGGTTAAGGTTCATTCATGGAAAAATGATAATGATATATGACCCTCCAGGTTCTTATGAGGGTTAAATCAGATAATTTGTGGGCAAAGGCCTTGCACAATGCCAGGAACAAAGTAATACTAAAGTTTAATTCAACTTGCACGATGAGAAATCACAAATGTACTTACCATGCAAATGATAATCCCACATTGACAGCATTATTGCTGAGGCATTCAGCATCAATCTAATGAAAGAAAACCCTTCTTTGAAGCCTGGAGTCATACCCTTTACTAATCCATTTTATTTTCATTATTTTAATCAAAGAACAATTAACCAGTCACTGGGATTTGGGCGTCTTGAGTTCCATTTTGAGCATGCAGTCTGGTGACTTTGGATAATCATGGAATGATGCTCTTTTGTGAATATTTTCTGCATTCCTTTGAAGGCAAAGCATGAGTCCTATTCCTTGTTTCTCCCTGCTCAGCACTAATTTGGCAATGCTTGTTACCAAAAATCAGGACATCGATGTTTTAATTCACAAGAAAAATCCAACTCACACAGTATCTCTACTCCTCTATGAACTGTGGTGGAAAGGCAAGTAACCAAGCCTAAATGTTCAGAGTAAAGCATATGCTAATATCCTTTTAAAGTAATACTCTCTCCTCAAGGTCAGCAGTACTTTCACCGACACCTCATTTTGCTGTTGGAAAGAAAACATTTTCTGTGTTCTCTGTCTCCACCTGAACTGCTTGGTAATTGAAAGTCATTTTGTTTCTCCAATCACCCTGGGCAGCTATGTGCATATGAGCCATCTACTTCACTACCTAAATCAGGGGTTGAGGAAAAGTCCCTATGGGAAGAGTTAATAGCCAGCAGCTGCACTTGGCCTGGCCCCCTGAATTTCAGCCTGCTCTCTGGCTTGCCCCCAGGACTGAGAAAGCCTTTGCTATGCTTGAGATTTCCCCAGCATTTGTGAGTGAAACGGGAGGACTGTTTTCTTCAGTCTTGATGGTCTCTCCATGTTCTTTGGGCGTGTTCACTTCTTTGGGGCAGGACAAGAGAGAGGGGGCACTGGGCCTGGTCTGAAGTCGACAGGCTTCCAGCTTTCCTCAAGTTGTCCAGCAAATGCTGACCTATATTTCAGTGTCACCCACTAGATCTGAGTGGGTGCCCTCCTCCTCCTTCTTCCTCCACCAAAAGGGGCAGCCAGATCTGTACACCAAGTTATCTCTTGTTCTCCTGATGGCACGACAGGGACAAGAGGGGCCAAGCCCCCTGCAGCATGCTCTTCAGGACCACCCCTCACGATATTGCCTCCAAGGAGTGCAGAGGTGATCAGAAAGTCCATCTCCCTTGGTTTATTCAAATTTATTTCCTTCTATCCATTGTTTTTGGAATGCTTTGCTGCATTTCTTTGAATTGGGCAGATGGCAGGATGGAGGTGTAAATCACCTACCCAAAACCAAGATGATTCAAACAGAAAGAATACGTGTAAACCCTGCTGGAGCATTCTGATACTAATCCAGAAAGTTGGCTTTCCTTATTTGTTTCCCTCCAGGATATTTCAAGTTTTCATTGTTTTCTCCCCTTTTTAAAGAAGGACATAGTGTATAAATAGGCCACTGGCTGGACTTTGGCTGGAAAAATAGGTGTCAGGTTTTACATTCAGTTTATTTTGAGGATGAGGCCAGTTGAAAGACTTTAGGAGGACCTTTCGATTTGAGTTGATGGAGGCTGGTGAAAATGGAACTCCCGTAGGGGAAAGCCAAAGCTGGGTAGTCAGGGATGGTGCCATCCAAAGTACAGGAACTGCGCCTAGAAGAGATCATTTCAAGTTGAGCTGTGGTTTACCGCAGTGTCCTCGTGATCAGTTCGAGTGGTCAGATGTCAGGGGTGACTGAAAATAAGTTCATTTTCCCACAGTGAAAGAAGGAAAAAAAAATAAAACAAAAAAAACCCCAGCTTTGCCCATATGAAACAAATACTTGTACATCTCAGAGTTTGGCTGGAGCAGGCATGAAAATGTACCATCATCCATGTGACTTTTGTGAAGAAATCTGAAGAAGAAATAATAGTTATTGCTTTGATTAGCATAACATTTTACCAAACCCTCCCTTTTTCCCCTGATGATCACAAATAGTCTTTCATGGTGTAATTGCTCTGCCTATTGTTCGCTCAATTCCAAAGATCTTCTGAGAGTTACGTGTCTATGTTGTTATGTCGCTAATGGGGAGAAGAGAATGAGTCACAGGATGATCTTAAGTGAAGGGTTTGGGGATCATGTACTGGGAGCTTAGGAGCTGAGCACTGACCCAGTCTTTAGACCTTCCTAGGTTGAACTACAGTGCAGCCTGGCTTTATGTGGTGGCAGCTGCAGAACCATCTTCTACTGTTATGTGTGTGGGGGAAGATTCTGGGATTCAAAGTGTTAAAGTGTCATCTGCAGGGAGGAAAAGGGCTTACTTAACCACAAATTCATCCTGCGATGGCCTACTTATGTGCTATTGTGTGCATGTAATTTTTTTCCTTTTCAAATTCTATCCTCTTTTATGATCTCATATCCTAAAATGTCGCCTTTCTAATTTAGTGACAGGGATTCTATGGTTTACCACCCAGAATGGGGGGCTTTCTTTCATCCCCTGTGCCAGGAAAGCAGTGAAAATCTCAAAGGTGAAAACCCAGAGCACCAAATCACTGCCTAGAAGATGAAAGGCTTGATCCGGTGATCACACACCAGGAACCCCAAATCCTACCATCCCGATGTCTTCTCTTCCTCATTGTCTTTCTGTTCATCATCATGTGTCCTGACATGATCTCTCCTATCTCACTGAGCCTGCAGCACCTCGAGTGATTCAGTGGCTATAAAATCCCCTGCCGACTTTGTTTTGGCTGGAATTGCAACCCACATATGGGAGAATTAAGCTAAAACATCACAGAGCTAATAGAGTGCCTCTGTGCAACGGTAGCAGATCAGTAGAAAAAGGTGACGTCATGGCTATTCCAGGACTTCAGGTCTGCAGTGCAAAGTGGCTTCCCTGCTGCACATCAGAGGCAGAACCTGGACTTGAGACAAAAACAACTCTCCCTTCCCATAAATATCTACTCTGGGGCTCAAAAATATTCTAAGTACAACTGCTCAGAAATGGTCCTTCCCTTGGAGACCCATCTGATTTTCCAAATCCAATCACAAACTTTTTAATAGTGTGTCATGAACCTCTCAGCTCATTATTTCTCTTCAAAGCCCTGCAGTTTGCCAGCTTAGAGCCTGTGAAGTGTTGTTCGATGATGTGCTGCGCCATAAATAAACGCATAGGACATGCTAAAATTCATCCTTCACTACTTCTGGCTTTCCCACCAGGAATACTGCCATATAATCAGGGATGTATGATTTGCAGCAATTGCTCTGAATTGAGCTTTGTGTGTGTGTGTGTGTGTCCAGTGTGTAATGTAGGTGATATAACAGATTTATCACATTTATAAAAATCTCATTTTTTCTCTTCTTGTTTCTTCCCTTCTTTTCGCACTTCCTGTCATGGTTAGGATTTTGGAAACAAAAGAGTAGGAATATAGACAGGCTCTCTAAAATAGCAATCACAGCTTTAACCATTTCTCATGGCAGGAAATCAAGGCATTGAATAATTTACCATGTCTCTAAATTGCAGTTTCCTCTGATGTTTTTAAGTTGTGAGCAGGCAACCATTTTACATGTGTAACCAGCCATGAAGGTTAGTGTACAGAATGGAGGTTACTGTTGTAATCAAATAAGGCTCAAAGTAGCTAATCTGACATGTGTTTTGACTAACTTTTTTTTTTACTCTAAGGTAATTAGGCATAAACGATAAGCACTTGACCCAAATAATTGTCATTTATATTGTTTTGTTGCAAATTATGGTGAGATTAAGATGGTTTGGGGGGAAGGAATATAAGAACATTTGAAACTTATTCTCACTTAGTCCCCGTACCTGTAGTCATTGAGGGAAATATGTGCCAAGAGAACAATGGCCTGCAAAATACTTTTGATTAATACCTGGATCTGTGGACACCAAGCCAACTGCATGGCCTACAAATGCAAAAACTAGAAAAATTATTAAGTAAAATATGTTAAAACTTGGTACATAATAAGTCTATTAGGGTTCTCCAGAGAAACAGAACCAATAGGTTTATAAATATATCTATTAATTTATCATAAAAATTTATTTATATTATATTTACTATAGGTATTGGCTTGTGTGATTCTGGAGACTGGTAAGTCCTGTGATCTGCCTTCTATAAGCTGGAGAACTAAGAAAGCCAGTGGTGTGATTTAGTATGAATCCAAAGGTCTGAGAATTGAGGGGGAAGTGATGTTGTGGTTTGAGTCTGAAAGTTGGAAAATCACTTATGTCAGAGGGCAGGAGAAGATGGATGCCTCAACTCAAGCTGCCGGAGAAACTGTGCCCTTCCTCTGCCTTTTTGTTCTATCCAGTCCTTCAGTGCATTGGGTGATGCCTGTATGTATTAGCAAGGGCAATCTTTATTTGATCTACTGATTCAAATGCTAATCTCTTTCAGAAACAACTTCATAGACACACCCAGAAATAATGCTTCTGCAGCTATCTGGGAATTCCTTAGGCCAGTCCAGTTGACTCATAAAAGTTAACTAACCATCACAATATGTACTTGTGGTAGACAAAAACTTTGTTCCCACCAAAGATGTCTATATTTTAATCCCTGGAACCTGAGAATACATTATGTTATGTGACAAGAAGGAGTTAAAGTTGCAGATGGCATTAAGGTTGTTAATCAAATGACCATAAAATAAGAAGACCATCCTGGTTATCTGAGTGGACTCAATATAATCATAAGCGTTCTTTAAATGTGGAGGGGAGAGGCAGAAGAGTCATTGTCAAAATGAAGTGATGTGAGAAGACTCAATCTCCTATTGCTAATTTATGTAGATGGAAGGGGCTAGCAGGCAAGGCATGCAGGCAGCTTCTAGAAGCTGCGCAAGACAGGACATCAGATTCTCACCTGAATCTTTAATGACACTTTAATGAGTGGGACCCATTTCTGATTTCTGACCTCCAAAACTGTAAGATAATAAATTTGTATTGGTTTAAGCCAGTAAGTTTGTGGCAATTTTTTTATATCAGCCATAGGAAACTGTTAGAGTACTTAATCAATGTAAGCTGATGATTTAGTCCTTTCCCTTATTAAGTGACATCCATTTATGATTAGGAAGGTCAGAGAGATTCACGTCACATTTACGTATCTAGTGTCTTCCTCTGGATTCATTTTCACTTCAACATCTATCTGGTATTCTCAGAATAAGTGCTATCAAGAGAAGTTAATAGCACAAATTCTTACTTGTGGTAATATTGTCTGACTAAAAGCAATAGAAACTGACTCTATCTAACTTAAGCAGGAATGGAATTTGTTGGCAAAATATCGGGTAGTTCCAAAAACTAATGGTAAATCTGGAGAATCAAACTTTAAAAAATTAGCTGGAGTTGAAAAAGATCATGAATCAAGACATGGATCCAAGATCAAGACTGACTGTGTCCAGAGCACACTCGGTACCAGTAATTCTGGAACCCCCAATGCCACCACTGCCACTGTGAATTATTTTTTAACTCTATCTTTGTGTTGCTCACTT
>PVKE010048113.1:0-11698 GCA_004027555.1 Craseonycteris thonglongyai | reverse complement strand
GGGGAAAGCCGGGACGGCTCAGCGGGTTGAGCGCTCGCTTTGAGGCCACGAGGACCGGGGATCGAATCCCGGCTCCGGCCCAGGCAGGACCCACATGCTGAACTGGGGAGTTCCCACAGTTCGGTTCTCTGACTGTCTCTGTCTCTGTCTCTCTCTCTATCTGTCAAAAAGTAAAATAGAAATAACTATGCACTGAAGACAAAAAGATAATTTCTCTCTATAAATGTGAAAAGATAAAAAAAAAGAAAAAAGAAAAAAAAAAAAAAAAAAAAAAAAAAAAAAAAAAAAAAAAAAAAAAAAAAAAAAAAAAAAAAAAAAAAAAAAAAAAAAAAAAAGAAAGTAAAAGGAGCAGATAGACTGATAACTGTACTTTACCCCACAGCCTCTCTGGCTGGAGTCCCTGAATGTATGGCCTGGGGTCATGAAGAAGCCAGCTCTTGGCTGTCTCCAGCAGCATGCAGACCCCTCTGCCTGGAAGGACCACCTGCCTGACCTGTGCCATCCCTCTGGGCAGCTGCATGAACCTCGCCGTTCCCTTTCCACAGCCTTCTCTGCACCCGTGCCCTGTTTCCTCTCAGTGCCCACCTCCATTTTTTTCACTGAAAACCCCACTAAACCTACCTGTCCTCCCAGTCCCAATGAAAGCCATGTGTCTCTGAAACTTGGGGCAGGGACAGAGCACCCCATGTGTCCTGCTTCTGCTCTGTGTCTCGGGGGTGGAGCAGGCCTGGGGTGGCTCATCTTCACATCTTGATAAGCTTCACTCTCAGTATACAAGGCTGTCTAGAAAGTATCCAGCCATGTAATACGTAAAATAGAGGCATTTATGGCTGGATTTTTCTGGACTGCCCTTGTACATTGAATGAGTGAATGAATGCAGTAAGCATTCTTAAACTGTCTTAGCCAGTTATGGGATTTCCTTGCAGTCAGCCTTTAGAAGCTTGAAAATATTTTTGTTACTCATCTCTTCAAAGAATATATATATATTTTAAATCAACGCCAAACAGTATTTTTTACCTGATTCCTGAGTGATAAGAAACAGGAATCCTTGGGCGAGTAAACTTGTTTAGGTTAAATGCTGGGTGGAAATCCTTATGCCCTGTGTTGCTCAGCTAAGATATAGCAAGACCATAAATTGCTAGGTACTTTGACCTACCTCAAATATTTAGCAATGTAAAACATTCTGTCCTCATACCAAAAAAACAAACAAACAAAAAAAACAAAAACACCCCAGCCTGGGGTTATGAGTGTCACTGGGTGTCCTGTCTTGTGTGGCTGAGTCATAGATTAAGAGAAAAATTTTTTAAAGGCAATAAGGTAAGAAAAACACTAAAGCTCAAGTTGAGATGATTGGAGATAAATAGATCTATATTTGCCATATATGGTAAGAAAAGAAAAGTCTGTGCAAATGCCTTGACATTTATGGACTTCTCTATGATTCATCCAGCAGGGCCAGCAGCTCTGGCCAAGAGATATAGAATTAGTTAAACACTATCTTTCTTGAGTTGTTTCACTACAAAGAAACCATACTGTGTATGCAAGAGAAAATTCCAAGACTGTGCAAAAGTTAATATTTGGTAACAGTCCTGAGAAAGATTGCTAGAGGAATTCCAAAAGTATTTTAAAGCCTTTTGTTTACCAAAAACACATACTAATTCTCTCAGCGTTAGCAATTTTCTACATGCCCAGGTTCAGAAATCCATTGTGTTTTCTGTGGCTACTCTTTCTCCCTCCTACACCAGAATTCAAGGGATTTCTACTTTTTCGACTGAGTTTGCTCATATACACACTCTTCTCACTTTAATCTGCTATGGAGTTAGATGTGATTCATGGCTCCATTTCCAGAGACAGTATTAAAAACGAGCGCTCAGCCCCATGTTTCCCTAAGTCCAGAAGTTTCTGAGCTGTGTCTGGTTCTTGCAATCCTGGGTCCTGGCACTCCACAGTCAGCAGGCCCAGAAGCATCCGACTTCTGTGAACTTCACAGTGGATTGCTGTTACAAGTGCCTTCAGAAGCTTCACGTATGGCGTCCCAAAGGGACACTCAATGCACCCTTCACTCGCACAGCAAAGCCACCCTCTCCCACCCAGGATTTTTCATGAAATGTGCTCATTTTGAAATGGCACGGAGACTTAGAACTGCAAAGTTTGGGTATACATATCAGTACGAAGAAGACTTCTTTGCAGACATACTCCTTGAGCTATGCAGACTAACTAGTGAAAAGTCAATGAAGCAAGTATATTTTGGACCTTGAGGCTATAGCGTGACCAACATAGTCAGTAAGTCACCTTTTCTCCCTGCCCTTCAGTGGCATCATAAACCTCATCCCTGACCTCCGGGAGCTCCAAGGCCTGGGACCTCTGGATAAGATTGTATATAATTAAGGAGGCGGTTCTTGGTGCCCTCACATGGATTTCCTTTGGTGGGATGGGGATGGGTTCCCTTCCCAGCAGTGTGTACTAGTCTGCTATGTGGGATACTGAAGAGGATGAGGACTGGGGACGAGGGCCAGGAAGACTTTCTTTGCCCTGGAAGCTTTTGTTTCTCCTTAATTGCTAGGTTTAGGTAATTCACGAGGAAGCCTCTGAGCATCCTTAAATACAAACCTGATTCCAAAGGTTTAAGTTCTCTAGTTGCCCACCAAGACACATATATTTCTTAGACTGGGTTTCCAGCGGTTTGATAGAAATAATTCTATATTTCATATTCCCATGGTTCTATAGTATTTTCCAAAAGAGAAAATGTAAGTAAGAATTATAAGGTCCCTGTTTGGATCCCACATCTGTGGGGCCTTCTAGTTTCTCAGGGGTCACCAGGAGCCTTATTTTACTAAAGACAGGACTCTGCCGATGCAGGACCGTGCCTCTTTCCATTTGTGCACTTGAGTGTGTGAGAAAGCATTTAGAGCGTGCTCTGCAGCTGCAAGTAGATTTTTCTATCGTTTATTATTAATTATTCCTTTCGGCAGCCCTGTGAAGCAAGTAAATATTAAACAATATGTGCTGATTGTTAAGCTAAGGCGAAAGTGTCTTTTCCACACTGCTTAATTTTAAGTAAGCTAGTTGTACACAAATGATGAATAAACTTGAAGTAAAGCCTTTGGGTGGGGAAACAAAGAAAATTAAGACCAGGACTAGGAAGGAACATGTTGGAGATCTGACTTTAAGTCGTCTCTATCTCCTTGGCAAAATCTGTTCTTGTTTTGTGATTTGCCTGCCTGTTGAGTCCAACACTTCCTATCTGGGATCTGTGTGTGGGCTGTCCCTGCCCCTTTGGTGTTGGTTTAAGATGATATTCTAAGTCCCCCCAATATTGTCTAAGATCTGTGACTTTGTCCTCTGATTATACAAAGTATGAATGTTTGTTATAGAAATTTGCACATAGTATGAAGATCTAGATATAAATGTTAGTGTATTGGTATAGATTTTTCTAATATTTTTTGGTTCATAAATATTGCATATTTTTTTAAACAGTAAAGATTATGTTTGGTAGCATGGTTTTCCCACAACCATAGTATTTTATATAAATGAAAAAAATAAAAAGCAAAAGACCGACTAGTAGGTTTCTCGCTAACACTTATTGAACTTATAAAATAATTTTTCTGTGGAGAAATGTGTAGTTTAGCTATGCGTTAGCAAGTCCAGTTTTTATTTTCTCTGTGGACTGTGCACAGACTGAAACAATACCTGCTGCACGGTTGGCTATGTGGATGCTGCCGTGTCTGCGGATTCTGCCATTGAGAAGCTGCCGGGAGGCCACCCAGTTGCTCTGTAACCTTAAAAAATTATCTTAACTTTTTAAAAACTATCACTTGATTCCCATTTTCAGTTTTCAAAAGAATGTTTTTTGATGTTAAAAAGATACAATTTACTAAAAGACAAAGAAATGAAAAATATGCCATAATTCCATACATCTGCTGTTTAACACTGATGTAGTTCCTGCCATTCTTATCCAAACACATACATTTGTGTGTGTTTATTCATTTTTACAATGTGTGTGGGTCATACTGTAAGCCCATTTTGTAGTTTGTGGCTTCTTCTTCCCTCTTCCTCCCCATTTAACCCCTACTCATCCTCCAGATCTGGGGTCAGGTGCCTCTTCCTCAGAGGAGCCCTCCCTGCTACCCTCGGCCAGGTCTGCCTCACTTTTACTCCCCCAGCACTATGCACTTTTTCTTCACTGCTCTAACCGCATGGAGTGCTCTCCTGTGGGTAGTGGTTTCACTGAAAGGAGCACCTGTAACAGTGCCCAAGGGCCTGTAAAACCCACCCAGCAAGTGCTTACTGAATAAATGGCATTCATGTGCATTATTCCATGGTAAGAGCTATCCTTTGAAAAATAACTTCACTGGCTCCTAATATGCCATTGTATTGCCTTACTAAAATTTATTTAATAAGTTATCGCCTACTGTTGGTATCTACATTTTTTCTGATTTTTCTTTCTTCTGAACACACACACTAAACAGTCTTACACATAAATCTCTGCCTACATCTCAGATCATCCTTATGGATAAATTCCTGGAAGTAGAAGCACTAACCTGGAGGATTAATCTGCATTCTAATTTGAAAAGCCCATTTGTTGAAATGTTAGGAGGGCTTACGATCTGGAGTAAATTACACAGTGGGTGTGTGGCCGAGTACGAGCCACGCTCTCTGGTTCCTTTCAGAGAGTCCCAGGGTAAAAAGGCACCTCTGGGGCATGTCCCCGACCAGCAAATAAATACTCTTTGCAGCAGTTCCCATAACAGGTCAGCTTGTTGATGAGTTCAGGAAGAGCGTCTCTTTATTCACTCATTCAATTCACAGTATTCACCGAGTATTCACTCACTACCAACCACCATCAGTGGCCCTAGGAATGGAGTTGGGGTGTATACAGCCCCTAACAGTCTATTAGGAGTCCAGCCTTGGTTCATCATTTATTTGCACTAGGATATAAGCCCCGTGAGTACAGGGATCACAGCTAACTCATTCACTGCACATAGTAAATGCTCAACAGGTTTTGTACTAAATTGTGTGTATTAGTATAACATACCATTTCTCTCTTTGACAAACTAAAAACCTGATGATATGTAGATACAAAAAAATCACAATATTTTTAAAGTTCTGAAATAAAACTAAAGGTTTAGACATGAGCATTTATTCAGAAGTGACCCGGAAGAATATTTTGAAATCAGACCTAAAGGCAAATCAGATATATTTAGCATATTATTCAGAGAAACCTGAAGTTGCCTTCTTCCCTGCCCCACCACTGAACCCCTGACCACAAAGAGGCTTATAGGAAGTCCCTTTACCACAGGGCAGGGGTGATGCCCACCCAGGCTGTGAGAGCTGCTCCTTCAAGCCCTCAGGCCCATAGATGCCGTGAGACGATGAGGGAGGCTCTCAGGTCAAGGCAGCTGCTGGTGGTCCCAGCTGCTTCCCGTGATGTTTGCAGACCATCTGGGGGCCAACCAATAGCCTGATGTCCTTACAGCAACTGGATGCAATTCTCTGCCCCGAAACCAGGCACCTTACACTGCCATTTCTTCCACATTTTGGTCTTTTAAAATTGAGGACTCCGGAGAGAGTTTGTATCTGTGTGTATCTGCTAATAGTGACAGGATAGAGAATAAAACAGACCTTATGTGTCATTACATCAGAGTAATGACATCATCACATGTTACATAGCATCTGGAAAATTCCACTAGATGTCTGTGGAAGAATGAGAGTGGAAAAGACAGAAAACCAGTTTCGACCTCTTAGACCCCTGGAAGAGCCCAAGGGAGCCAGGAGTCAGTCCCCAGACCTTACTCTAAGGACTGCTGGCATAGAGGCCTTTGGGCTTCCTCAAACTGCGAAGCTGCCGCCACGTGCTCCCAGCTCTTTCTTCAAACTGGAGCCACTGTGTCCTGGACACCATCCTCAGCCTTCATCACCGTAGGTCCAAGTCCAGGCATTCCCAAATGAGTCTTTGTAAAGTACACTACTACTCACTTATGCCCAGGGACTGGGCAGTGCTGCCCTCTGCCTGCGGGGTCCTGAGGCTGCCCCTACGCTCACCACCAGGAACCCTCCACTCCAGCCTCGCACACGGTCCCCTTTGCTCCCTCCCCTCTCCAGCCCCCACAAAGCCAGGCCCTTCCCATTACCCCATTTTATGAGACACAGTGCTAAAGGTGCATCCATCGGTATTAGAGACTTCCTGCCAAGATACAGAACAGGTTTTAAATGGAGCAGAGAAATTTAAATGGGAAGAAATTATAGCATGAGTGAGTTTATTCCTTTCAAGATAATCTTATTTAATAACCAAAATAACTCAGAAAGATGTGCATTTTATCCAGCAACAAAGGTAGTGTGGCAAGTTATATATTGTGGTAATTATATGTTTGGGGTTTCATTCCTTCTTTAAACTAGATTTCTATTATTTTGGAAAATCAACCATTGTAGAAATGGACTATTCATTTATTTTATTGCTGGGTGGCCCATGCACTGTAAAAATAGGTCAAGAACAGTAATCCAAATTGACTGCTGATAAATAATTAAAGCTAATGGAATTTTCTCAAATCTGTGAACTAAAATCTTTTGAGAAATTGCCAGGACATACTGTCTTCTGTTGTATAGAAAGATATTTTTTATTTAACACTTCAGTTTAAATGCCATTTAAAATTACCCTTTTCTATCACAGAGATTGGAAAGAATGTGTGTTCATCTATAAAAGTAATCAAAAGTGTGGCGATCCATTTGATAACTGTATGCTTCATCTTCAGATGATGAGATGGGAAGTGGAGGTTCCAGTGCCCTAGAACATAGAGAAATTTCACTTTTCACTGAATTTTAAGTGGAACTCTGCCATCTATGCATCATATATCTTGTCTTGTTTTTAAAAACTCCATACCTGGTCTGTGCTCTTGTGTACGTGATAAGGGAGAATTCTAACTATCTTAAATGACATCTAGGGAAATAAGAACCTAGAGCAATTTTTCTTTTACAGATAATCATGATTATCTAGATCATTGGTGCCATCAGGACCTTACAGAAGTGCAGTTGATAATTAGGCATATATTTATTTTTAGAAGAAATGGCTTCTCAATAAGAAAGCTAATTGTTGTATTACATTCAATGAGACTGTTGTGCACTGTGTAGGGTTTTCTTTATTAATAAGGACAATTCAACCATCAGAATATTTGACAGTTCTAAAGGCATCAGAACCAAGAGCTAGATATTTTTTTAACAATTTATCTTCAGTATTTTGGCTATAAGTTATAGAAAAGAAGTCATTTTCTCATGTGAGTTTGATTTAATACTTTGGTTGGAAAAAATCAGTAATTCACTATTATTACTTTTTACAAAGGTTGTATGTTTTTTAAACTGTGGTGCTTAAATGTTGTATTTACAGTAAACTCTGCATTAACCAACACCCATACCTGATAAGTGTAGTATTTCCATTTGTTTTTGGGGTTTGTTTGTTTTTTTGAGGGGTGGGCAGTTGCTTAAGTTCCAGTTAACAGAGAGTCTACTGTATTTTTTAAAATATATTTGTAAGTGGTGGACTTTGTTTCTGAAATTAAACTTGTTTGCATTTTTAAGAAAATACTCTATAAATTTATTTAAAGGAAAATTATTTTATTCCAATTGCTGCTATCCAGCATCTATATAATCTGGAATCTGAGTATATGTATTTTGTATTCTCAGAGATCTCAGATAGCTGGGTGAAGGCAGTGGATATTTTCAGGGACCTTTATTAGAATCCTGTTTCTTTCTTCTCTATAACTTTGTTCCAGCACAACTGAGGGCTTTCTGGTGGCTCCTTGCACAGTGCGAATCTTGGAAATAGATGACATTAGAGACACTGACAGGGACTTGGAACAACTCACAGATGTCTTGTGTCTAGAGCAGGAGAAGAGGGACGTGAGACCTGGAGCAGCCCAAGGAGCAAGGCTCCCAGGCAGGAGGGCTTTGTCTGGATGTCCCAAAAATGGGTAGAGTGGCAGTTAGTCCAGAGAGAAGACACAAGTGGAGAGGATGGTGTATAGAGGGAGATGAGTGGGGTTCTCAAATATTTGAAGGGCCAAAGGGAGAGTTGAGCTCTACTGACCAGGCATCATCATTGGACAGGCCTGGGCCCAGGAGAGGAATGATCAGCCATTAATATTTCTACGGGTGGATCCAGGTCACTGAATCTTTAGTCTCGCACTCAAGAAAACATTATAAATAAGGCAAGTCAGTGAGAATGGAATCACCTTGAATCTGCTCTCATTCTTTTAAAAGTGAATTATTCACCAATGAACTGTTACTAGTAATAACATTATTTGCACCCACCTCAGGATAGCTTTCCTCTGATTATCAGGATTTGGTGATAGTGCTGGTAGCACAGTATTTGAAAACTCCTGATCCAAGATTAGGCATCTTCTAACACCATGACTGTGCCCCCATGTCAGGCCTTGGGAGGGTGAGCCATGTGGCTAGGATACCACAGTGAAATCTCCTTCCTTGGGCAGGAGATTGGACCAGATGAGCCTTAGGTTTCCAGTTTAAGTTGATGAAGGTGACAATTAACTAGTTGGTTGTAACTTAAGAGACAGAGTCCCTCACCCCGATCTCATAATTCTTTCTTTGCCTCATCTGTGTGATCGGTCTGCTGAAGGCTTTGTGTGTCTCAGAGTAAAATACAGTGTTTTTAAAACATTTTATATTTTAGACGTGCACAAAATAGGGTGAGGAGTCCAATGGACCCCTGTGTCCCCTCATCCATTTGTAACAATCATCAACGCAACAAATACTTATTTCATCTTTATGCTTCCCCATTACCCCTCGGCATTAAATTATTTTGAAGCAAAAATTGTATTTCGTCTATATATATTTTAGTACCTATCTAAAAGTCAAGGACCCTTTTAAAAATCATAGATGCAATACCTAAAATATAGGCCACCATAGTTTAAAAATAAAAACTTGGGGCCTGTAGTTTTATCTTTAGTTCATTTTGTGCTGTGCCATATTTTTATCAATTATAATACATACAGTTTTACACATTTTACCATCAGTATCAAGAGTATTAAAATCAGTGACATCACAGCTTAGTAAGTAGCATTTTTTCTTAATGTAGCATAAGACATGGCACATAAGATATGTACGAATTTTACATTGTAAAATTTAATGAAATATAATGCACAGAATTATTACCTCGTGGCTTTCTTTGAATGCACACCTAAAACATTTTCAAGTTAGAATTTTCTTGCTTTGAGGCCTGAGTGATGAGGGGAAAACCAGGGGTTAGTAAGTCCATTTGGAGATCTTTTTTCTAGGCCTCAGTGGGTGTGTAACACATAACCTCCTCGTGCATAAACATTTTCTAGGGTTTTCAATGCAAGCCAGTTTTCTGTTTTTGCCTGGCTCCTATCATGGATGAAACCCCATCCCCACTGTTTAATCATCCGATACAATGAAGAAAATGTTGACTGAGACCAGGGGAAGGGGGGAGTGCTCAGAGTTACCTGGGCTCAGGCAACTCTAAAACAGAAGCTGGAGGGGTAAAGCCACTGCTGCCCATGCCATGGGCTGGGTCGCTAACATGCCTGTGCCAGTCCCAGGGCAGAGGTGTCGGCAACCTTGTGAGTCACTCGAGTTGAGCCTTTCAGAGGCAGCCTAGTGCAGCTCCTCCACTGCCCCAACCCTGCCCCAGTGCTTTTGGGAGGGCGGTGTTGTCCCAAAGACGACAGGACCCCACTCCTAGGCTGCCGCCACAGGGTGAGGCATTGCCAAGAACTGCATCCAGACAACTGCAAGTCTTATTGTAAGGCCGCCATCCACAGAAAAATGCATGTGAGCTACAGTGAGCAAAAGTGAAAAGGCGTAAGATTCAGTGAAACATCCCGAAAAACCAGCAATACCAAAGATTTCAAAAATTGGGATCATTTTATGACATTGAAGATGCATTTGTAATTCATGGCCTCCTTTTGTTTACACGTAATGCCTGGGCTGTTACCCTGTGTCTGCTTGTCCTTCTAAACCTAAACAGCTGGGGCCTGAGTGCCACTCTCCTGGATACAGAGGTGACCTGGCCCTGGCATCATGTTAAGTGTGGAGGGGGAGAGATGTGATGCACGAGGAGTTGGGAGTACCAGGCTGCAAAGTGAGAGCCGAGCCTTCCAGAGACTGCCGAAGTGCCCCAAATGGACCAAAAGCCAAAAATTCACACTGTGTGGGTCCAGGGACTGTGTATTTTGGGAAGCCTCCTGCTTGCATCTCACAGGTACAACTGACCACTGCCTGGTGATTTTGTATTTTTGTTTGTTTTTCTCCCCCAATTGTCACTACATAGAAAATTCCTCAGTAGCATGTTGCTGTTCAATATTCTGGTAAAAAGTGAGTTGTGAAGCAGTGGTTTGGAGGATAATGAAAATCTTTTTCACATAGAAGCATCTTTCTCTAAACATTGGTTATTTTTTTGCAGTATTCTTAAGGGGAAGGAGGACGTTAAAATGTGCTGTTCTGGCACTACCAACAGACCTCCAAAATTGATCATCTCAAGGTCATCACTTTCTCTATGTTAAGATGTTTGTTGCTTTTTGCTCAATAATTGGTACAGGATGGAAGCAAGTTTGAAATGGCACTGAAAAACCTGTCACTGAATTAAGTGTGTAAGCCTAAGTTCGTTTTTTAACTTTGTGTTAATTACCATTCACACAGTGCGGTTTTGATTGGTTGAATCCTTCCTTCTTCCGTTTTAGATTTCAGAGAAAGCTGGGGGGATGCACATGATGACCACAGGTGGCTGAGTCTGCTGCTTGTGCTATTGAGACAGCAAAGGGCGCTGTGTTCTAAAAGGACAGTCAGTCATGTCATATGCTCACTAACTCGCGATGGAGTGGCCCAGGGGTCAAACGTGAGCATCCTTGGTTCTGTTTCCTTAGGTTAGTACTAAACCAGGTGGTATGTGCAGGTAGCTGAATTGGATGAGGAACTTCTCCCAACTGCAAAAATAAAATTGGAATGGGTAAGTTTTTAGCTCATGGCTTGAAGTACATACGTATCCGAGAGAGAATATTTAGTGGGATTTTTTGTTTCGTTTTTTTTTCTCTTCAGCTGTCTTCAAATACATGTGGGTGAGTACAGATACACACACCCAGCTATAATATCTAAAAGGCTATTTTAGGAGGTCTGTCATGGGATGTGACTGTGTCCAAAGAAACGATTTTGTTAGAGTTGAGTTTGCTTTTGCTCATGGTGAGAGGTGTGCTCTTCTGCCTTCCTGGAGTGCTGTAATCGAATGTAGAAGTATTTCTGTCATCTCCTATACTTCTCAAAGCTGATGTTTTGGGGAGGCTGACCTGTGCCAGTTGGCGGGGTTGGTGGTAGATTGGGAATGAGCCTAGTAAGATAAAGACACTGTTTTGTGTGCTGAACTCTAGGATGCCTGGTCTTGTACCTGAACCCAGGCATCCCCTCACTCGTGTGTTCCCTTTTCTATTCTGCATAGTGGTCTCAAATGCCTCGGCCCCATGTCCTTTCACATTCTGTGACCTTATCCAGCTTCACCATTTCCCTCTGAGTTTGGGCCCAGTGTAAGCCTTTTGGGTGGTGGTTGTGTTCCCTTCACCCCTCCACGTTGCTGTCCAGGTAGCCTCTGTATGTCATTCCTGCACCCACACCTAGCCAAGGGGATTCATTCCTTTACAAAATCTTGCTGTGCCACATGCCTTGGAAATCTGAGTTTATATCC
>PVKE010048112.1:0-11697 GCA_004027555.1 Craseonycteris thonglongyai | reverse complement strand
TGATCCACATGACACTAATGTTCAATAACCAGCCACTACTATCTTAGATCTGTACAGTCAAATATACTTCCAAATGCAGCTTCCCTTTCTTACCAAGACTTCATCTTAAAGGTAATTCTAGCTACATTTCTCTCCTTTACGTGCCAAATGATTCTATTATCTGTGGCTATACTGCTGATTTGTAATACTGAATGGGAAGTACATGGCACTTTCATCTGTTCAAAATATGAAAATTGCTTTTCAGAACATTTCAAAAATACTTTTATTAACAACAGTGATTATTGGAATGCAAGATGAATACACTGCCAAATTACAATAAATTATATTTGATATGTATGACTTTTCTCACTAAACATAAGTTGCCTTTCAAAAGGATGATCAAATTAAAATAAAAAGCTTTACTGAAATATAATTCACATACCATACACTCATTTAAAATGTACAATTAAATGGCTTTATAGATTCAGAGTCATCCATCCATTCCCACAATCAATTACAGAACATATTTTTACCCTCAAAAGAAACCGCATACCTTAGCCATTACTCCCCAACCTCAACCCCTACTTATTCCCGCTCCTCAGCTCTAGGCAACCATTAATCTATTTTCTGTGTCTATAGAGTTGCCTATTTAGACATTTCATATAAATGGATCATACACTATACTGTCCTGGCTTTGTTCACTAATATTTTCAAGGTTCATTCATGTTATATAAATACTTTATTATTTTTATTAAAATTTATTATTTGTTTTTTATTGTTAAACTTATTGCGGTGACACTGGCTAGTAAAAATTACACAGGTTCCAAGTGTATAATTCTATAGTACATCATCTATGTATTGCATTATGTATTTACCACCCAGAGTCAGTTTTCTTTCCATCACCATATATTTGGCTTCCACTCCCTCCTGTCCCATCCCCTCCCTCCTCTTGACCCCTTTCACCTTGTAGTACATATATATATGGAATATTATTCAGCTATAAAAAATAAAATACTTTTTTATTTTTATTGCTCAGGAATATTCCATTGTATAGATACAACAGCTTTTGTTTATCTCCTTATCAGTTGATAAACATTTGGTTTCCGCTTTTCAGCTATTATAAGTAATGCTGCTATGAATATTCATGTACAAGTTTTTCTGTGGACATATGTTTTCATTTTTCTTGGGCATATAATAGAAGTAGGAGTGAAATTGCTGGTTCATATGGTAACTTTAGGTAAAAGTCGCTAAGGAACTACAAGACTGTTTCCAAAGTGCTTGCACCATTTTGCATTCCCACCAGCAGTGTATGAGGGTTGTAATTTACTACGTCTTTATCCACACTTATCTATCTACTTTTGGTGCTTATATTTGTGGTGTCATACTTAAGAGACCACTGCCTAATCCGAGGTCACAAAGATTTGCACCTAAATTTTCTCTTAAGAGTTTGACAGTTTTAACTCTTACATTTAGGTTTTGGGTCCATTCTTAATTTTTATATTTGGTGTGAGGTAGGGGTCCAGATTCATCCTTTTGCATGTGGACATACACCTGTCCTAACATCATTTATTGAAAAAGACTATCCCATTATCATTTAATTGTATTGGCACCTCTGTCAAAAATCAATTGGCCATAAATGTAAATTAATTTTAACTCTCAATTCTGTTCCAATGATCTACATCTCTATCTATATTCCATTACCACAATGTCTTGATTACCATAGCAGCATTGTAGTATGTTTGGAAATTGAAAAATATGAGTCCTCCAATTTTGTTCTTTTCTCAAGATTATTTCTATCTCACTTCAATGTGAAACATAAAGAACAAAATTAATGAACAAAACAAAAACAGACTCATAGATACAGAGAACTGATGGTTACCAGATGGGAGTGAGGTTGGGGAGTTGGATGAAAAAGGCAAAAGGATTAAGAAGTTCAAATTGGTACTTAAAGCACAGTCTCAGTGATGTAAAGTACAGTGTTGGGAATATAGTTAATAATATTGTAAAAACTATTTATAGTGTCAGGTAGGCATTAGACTTATCGGGGGATAACTTCAAAAATTATATAAATGTCTAACCACAATGTTGTACACTGAAACTAATTTAAAATAGTACCCGTATTTTCCGGCGTATAAGACGACCGGGCATATAAGACGACCCCTTAATTTTACAGTTAAAACATAGTTTTAGGCCTATATTCGCTGTATAAGACTACCCCCCACTTCCGAGGCTGTAGTCTTATACAGCGAATATAGGCCTAAACCTATGTTTTAACTATAAAATTAGGGGTGTTGTCTTATACGCCCGGTCGTCTTATACGCCGGAAAATACGGTACTGAATGTCAACTGTAATTAAAAAAAAATACACAGGGATATAAAGTACAACATAGAAAATATAGTCAATGATATGGTACAGTGTCAAATGGGTAAGAGACTTATTGGGGTGATCACTTTGTGAGGTATATAAATATTTATTCACTAGGTTGTTCTGTACACCCAAAACTACCAGTAATATAATATTGCATGTCAATGGTAATTAAAAAATAATTTGTAAAAATTAAAGAAAAAGAAAAGATTTTTTTCGCTATTCTGGGTCCGTTTAATTTTTACATGAATTTTAGGATCAGTTTGTCAATTTCTGCTAAGAAGACAGGTGAAATTTTGATGGGATTGAGTTGAACCTATAGATCAATTTGAGTGGTATACCATCATAATTACATTGTGTTCTAATTTATGAACATGAAATACCTTGCTTTTTATTTAAGTGTTCCTTTATTTTAACATGTTCAAATCTTAAGTGCCCTGAAAGCAAGAGTGTTTAATTAAGTAAATTAACATTATCAATGAAAGGATCACTGTAGATTCACTCTCTTTTAAAAGTCTATTTGGAAGTTTAGAAGAATGCACCAAGCATAGAAAATAATATAAATCTCCATGTACCTATCACCCAACTTCCAAAATTGTCAATATTTTACCATTTTTTGTTTCATTTATTTACCACTCAGCTATGAATTAATTCACCTTTTAATTTCTTGATAACGTTTTAATAATTTTAGACTTACAGAAAAGTTACAAAAATAGTACTAAGAGCTCTCATACCTTTTACTCAGATTCTCCAGTTGTTTAATCTTAGAACCTGCATTCTCCTCTTATCTCATTCCTGCAGTTTCCCTGCAGTTTCCCTGGATCCTCCCTTCTCTTTCCACTTGTTATAGCATTGGAATTTGGGGCAGGAGTTTGAGAAACAGTCTCACTGAAATTTTTTTTTTTTTAACTGAGAGTTAATTAATTGGAGGTTCTATATTCTCATTCTTAAAGTTGAATTGAAAGTGTGGAATTTAGGTCACTGTATTTTTTTTTCTTGTTTATTTCTTCATAATTTCTGGGTTGGGAGATTCAGATTTTGGTGGCTATAATTACCTTAGTTACTTAGAAATCAGATTCATTCATTTAAAACAATTTTTTTTTTTCATTTTTTAAAAATCTTTTTTTTTGGCCCTTTTTTCCCCCTTTTGTTTAAATGTTAAATTTAATGGGGTGACATTGATTGGTAACAATTGGACAGTTTCCAGATGTACAAGTCCACATCACATCACCCATGCATCACATTATGTGCCCACCACCCAGAATCAGCTCCCCTTCCATCACCATAAATCCGGTGTCCACTCCCCCCCCACCAACTCTCCCTCCCCCTTCCCCTTTCCAGGTAACCACCAAACTATTGAGTGTGTGGATAATGCTGGTGCCCACTCCCACCTCCCCTCCCACTCTCCCTCCCCCATCCTCCCCTTCCCTCAGTCAATCATCCAGCTATTGAGTGTGTCCATAGACAAGCAATCCAATTATAAAATGGGCAGATGACCTTAAAACAATTTTTACAGTGTGCTAAATTTAATCACTATTCAAAAGCATTTTTTGTATTTTTAACTTTGGTAAAAATCCTGAAAATGACCTGTTAGGATCTGCATATTAACTCTAGAAAATTTTCATAAGGTAACTAAAAATCAGAATGTGATATTGCTCTTCTTGGAAGATTTTACAATAATATCATTACCATGGATGAACATTGCTATACTTTTATAAGCTGGTTGAATTAAGTGGTTTTTCATGTTGACTATAAAAAATCATTCAGATTTGTAAAGCTAGTTGAAGATGCTTATCACTCTGCTACTTGGTCATGTGTCCCTTCATATGTATTTGTTAGATACTATTTTTTATTAAGTACCAGTTATTTACATATCTAAGGATGTGATGGAAGAGGTACAATGATGTAGGAATAAGTTCCTACCCTAAGGATATAATGAGAAGAATGTGGAAAATGCTCTAATAAAAGTTATCACATAATCTAACCAAAAATGCTTCACAAAACAGGTGATACTCTTCCTTATAGAAGTAAAAAAAGTTTTGAGATATAACTGACATATAACATTGTGTAAGTTTAAGGTATACAACTTGATTTGATATGTGAAGGGGGACCCAAAAAAAAAAACCCAACAGATTGGTTTCTTTTTAATTGTGTATTGATTCCTACATATTTAAACTTCAGTCACCTTCAAAGTACTTTCCACTGAATGCAATACAGTTATCGAAATGCTTTTTCCACAACTCAAGTTTTTAAACTTGTTGGTTTTATGACTTTTAGGGCTTCTGCTATTTTTTTGTTTGTTTCACATCTTCTACATTGTCAAAATGTTTCTTTTTGAGGACTTTTTTTCCAATCCAGGGAAACAAACTAAAGTTGCTCGGGTCAAGATGGGGCAAATAGGAAGGGTAGGGCATTGGGGTCATGCCATTTTTTAGTCAAAAACTGCAGATGCGTTGTCATGCTAGATACTGTTCATGTAAATTACCCATCATGATATGGGCAAACACGTTGAAAGTGTCTCCAAAAAAATTTCACTGAAGCTGCACACAGACTCTCACAACACCAGCTGGTACACTGATGCAGATAGCTTCCTAGCATACTAACCTAGCTGGGGAAACCTAGACTACAAGGGGCCCACCCTCCAGAAGATGATTCTGGTTTTTTGGGGGTCATCCTTCATATATATCCTTTGGAAAATCAACTAAACAGTTAATTAAACTGATTTTTAAATATCATTGGACTCAGTTATTATTTTATAAATTTTTCCTATACATTATTTAGTGGTATCTATATCTGAGTATGCTTTTCATAGATTTAATATAATTAAATTTTTGATTTCCAACTTTCAGAATTAAAAGCTAGGAACTGAAGATAAATATTCCTTCGGTATTGAAATAGAAAAAAAAAAAAAGATGTGAGACTGGGGCATAATAGAAGGTAAGGATTATACTACCCAAGAAAGGTAGAAAAAGGCTTGCAGATTGAGGCTTCATTCAAAGAGGACAAAGAAGAAGAGCCAAGAATGAACTGTAGGTCTGATCCAGGAAGGAAAATGTGAAGCAGTGCAATATTTTTCAAAAAGAAAAGTATTAATAATAGAACCCATGAGCAAATCTCAGAGGTAGGCCAAAACCAACCCAAATTTTTAAGTTTCGTTTTCAATAGGTAAACTACATTTGTTTGTTAGCCTCTGGATATTTATCACAAATCACACACCTCCATTATGCTAATTCTCAAATTAATTTCCTATGTGATAGCTATATCCCACATACATAAGTATACAACTAATAATTACAGATTGGCTACAACTGTATGTACTAGTCAGGCAAGGGTTGGAATTCTAGCTCAGCCACAAAGGGAACTGATTATGAGTAAATCTTACAACCTTCTAAGTGAGACTCCATTTCCTCATAGGGTTAATGAGTATTAAGACAATGCAGACATATAAAGCATTTACTATAGTATCTCGCAAAAAGCAGACAATAAACATAAACTAGTTTAACATTACATTGATAGAAAAAGTAATATTAATCCACTCTACCCTCTGATCTAAATAAGTATAACTTTTCTAATTCATTCCAGAATGTCAGTGCCTCTAGAAATTTTGAATGATTATTTTTCTTTTGAAATTTTTCAAATATGTGAACATTCATTAGTGTCCAGACATATGCAAGTAAACCCATATACACTCAAAGGGCTATACAGTAATTTCTTAATTTTAATGTGACAGCTGAGTATAAATAATCTCTAAATTACCTTATGTTTCTCTCAAATATACTGTTAACTTAAAAAAACAAACAAAAAATAAATCATTTTGCAGATCATACCTAATTTTGTTTTTAAGGTGTTTTCTTTTAATCCTATAGCTTGCCCGCCTTCTTATATATTATTTCTTTCCACAAACCTCTAGTTTTTATTTTTGAGAAAAACAATTATCTCTTTTCTATTCATCACCTGAATTATTTCTTTTATTTGTGTTTATAGTACATCCTAATTATCTGTACATTTTCATAGTTATTTCACATCCAAATCACTATTAAAGATTTTTAAATGCCATACTTTCCCAATAACCATAACACTCATATGGTTTTTTACCCTAATTTTGGATCTTAAAATCTCCATTATGTGATTTTTTTCATTCCTGGGTTTATTTTAGATCCATGTGATGAATCTTCTTTACTATGGGAATTTCAATTCCTTTTTCAAGACAGTTTTATGTGGTAGTATTTTATTCTTCACCAATGATGAAACTGCATTTATTAAACCAGTTGCACAGTTCTTGAAACCTCCTGATATAAGTGTTTTTTCTTAGCTTCTCATTACTTCAGATGTTAGGAGTTACAAATGAAGCATATAAAAATTCAGCTGTCACAATATTAGGAAAATAGTTCTACAGGGAGCACTGGCACTTGAATGCTAATGAAAACTTTTCCTCTTTATAAAGGAAATCTATGTGGTCAAAACAGAGAAAAATGACTACCCTGGAACCTTAGACTCTGAAGTCTAAGACACCAACATTTGAAAGAATCCAAATGTAGTTAATTTACAATTTTCATGGATTTCAGAGATTTGAGCTTGTGTGAAACAAAGAAAAGCCATTTATCTGTGTTGCTGACACTTCACATATAGTACTAAATTCTCCAGTTCATAGAAGAATCAAAATTCTGCCTCACTGACATAAGTTCCGTTTCTCCTGCTAACTGGGCAAATGAGGTATCTTGTTAACTACAATAGATAATAACTACAATATTTAAATATGGCATTAGGTCAAAGTTTTTAGTAATAACATATAGTGAACATTTATACATGTGCCAGACAGTGTTCTGAGTGTTTTACATATATTTTTAATCTTCATAAAATTTATGAATTCATTAAGTATTATTACTATCATAATCCCATTTTAACAGTTGAGGAAACTGAGTTACAAAGAGGTTATGTGAGTTGCCCAATGTCAAGTAATTGATGTAGAAGCAAAAATTCCAACAAGGAGGCTGGCATCAAAGTGCAGATTCTTAACCACTGTACTACAGTTGCCCTATCACAGTTGCCCTAAGAACTATTTGTATTGTTTTAGGCAAATCACTTAACCTTTACTCTTTCCTCATTTGTAAAATAAGGTTCTCTCTAAAGTTGCTTCCAACTCTACACTTAGTTACTACTTTTTCACAAGTGTAATTTTCTTATGCTTCTTATATTATTAAACAGTATTTTCCACTACCTTATGATCAAATTAAATATATCCCATAATCCAGAAACTCAATTCTTTTCTGATAATATTCCCTTGCAGTAGGGCCATTAATTGGGACACTATGTAGTGCTGGAGTAAAAAAGAAATTTAGTATCTAGTCACATTTCTCTAACATGTTATAAAATCAATCTTAGTGAAGTCACTTCACTTCTCTTGAACTCAAATTCTTCCTCTTTAAATTGAAAGGACTTGTCAATGTGCTCCAAAATTTTTAGTATTATATTTTTGTTCTTGATTTGAAAAATCTTAAATGATAAAAAGCAAAATTGGCCAACTTTAAAAGTTGACTACTTATGCCTATCTTTTTGCCATTTTACAGTATTAAATCATCAATAAGAACACCCAGAGGCAGATAAAAGTGAGAGTGAGCAAGAAGCATATCTGTTTTTTTATTAGTTAGTAGCAATTCTACACTAAAATCATGTGAAGAAACAGAACCTGCATTAAATTTAGGGTATCAACTGCTTTTGCTGCTCTGTTTCTCCACTACAATAGAACAAATACAAGTTGTTTGCATAATTATGTTTTCTGCTTTTACAATTTATTTGGATCTTTGCTATTTTTACATGACTTGAATAAGACCTATGTTTTGTGTTTAATGCCTTGCGGTCTACTAGAAAGTCTGAGGAAGATATCTGAAGTATAATTACTGCATGAATCTACACCTATTTTATGGAAAAAGGTATCTACCCATTATGATGTCAGCTCAAAGTTCTTCCATCTTTCCCTTTCTCTAATAATGACTCATTCACCCAGCATGTTTAGTAATCTTGAAAAATTATCTTAACAAATTATCAATCTACAAGCAAATTCATTGCATTGACATGTATGAAGGTACTTTCACATAGTAAAACAATAAACCTCAAATTATGGAGTCTAAAACTTTCTGAAAAATACTGGTCACTGTTTCTCAAAATGAAAACAAATTAATAACTTTCATATAAATGGATTCAATTACTATAATGTTGTGACTTATAGAAGCATATGAATAGAACAGTTTGGGGTATAAAATGAACCAGCTTCATATATAGAGAGAGCTAGTAAGCCACAATTTAATTTATTTATTCTCACCTGGGTAATTGAAGGCAATTTTATTGTATGAAACTTATTGATGGATAATTCATTCTTACATATCACATTTCAGAACATAAAATCAAACTATGTAAAGGATATTTACATGTGCAAGACATGAAACTATTAACACTATAATCATTTACTCCTAACTTTATTTGTTTGGCTTTCTTACTTTCTATCATGTTTAAAAATAGCACTTTTTTTATTCATGAATATATACAGAAAAAAAGTTTTAAAGTGATGAAGGGACACCAAAAGGTCTCTCAAAAGACTTAAAATATTATTTTTCTGCATATGGTCAACAACAGCTAATTTAAAGCAAAGTTGTATACATTATGATGAGAATTCCACAGCTCCCTCAAAATAATAAATACTGCATACAAAATCTGCACTGTTACATTGTAATAAGAGTTGGGTTATCATGAGGTTAATGAAGCTTAACACTTAGGGCCCTTCATTTGCATGGTCCCCTTCTGTAGTACAGTACACATCTTTAAAAATAATTATACATTCTTTTTTTGAAAAAGGGTTCTCCAAATTATGTAAGGTTGAAATGACACAATATTTAGATCCATTCCTCCAGCATAGGTATAAATGTTCTGAATCTTCTAAATTTGTGAATTTTGTCAATTTTAATCTATTCTTTGTTTTTATAAAGTTTTTAAAAATAAAAATGTATCTTTATATAAGCTGTATGCTTTAATACAGCTTTATATAAGATGCACATGGTGATCTAATATAGATATACATACTGAGGTGACTGCTATAGGCAAGGTAGTTAACATAGCATCTCCTGACTTAGTTACTGTTTTTTTAATTGTGAAAACACCTACAATCTACTCTCAGTAAATTTCCAATATTAAATATAGTACGTATCATTAACTGTAGTCATTACATTCGATCTCTACTTATTCATCCTACATAACTGCAATGTTTTACCCTTTGACCAATATCTCTCCATTTCCCCCAGCTCCTGCCCCCAGTAACCATCATTCTACTCTCTGCTCCTATGTATTTCATTTTTTTAGAGTTCATATTCAAGTGAGATCCTGCAATGTTTTTATGTGTCTGGCTTGTTTCATTTAGCACAATGTCCACCAGTTTCATCCACGTTGTAAATGGTCAGATCTCCTCCTTTAGGACTGAACAATATTCTATTATATAGACATACCACAATAGCTTTATCTATTTATCCACAGACACTTACGTTGTAACCATAACTTGGCTAGTGTGAGTATTGCAATGACGTGGAATGCAGATATGTCTTCAAGGTACCGATTTAATTTCTTTTGGCTATGTATACCCAAAAGAAGGACTGTTGGATTATATGGTAGCAAGAGCAATTAGACAATGATAAAAAAAAAAAAGCACCCAAATCAGAAGGGAAGAAGTAAAATTACCTTTGTTTATAGATGACACAATCATATATGTAGAGAACCCTAAAGACTCTGCAAAAAGAGAGAGCTGTTCAAACTAATGAACAAATTCAGTAAGTTGTAGGATACAAAATCAACATGCAAAAATCAGTACCATTTCTTTACACTAATAATGATCTATGTACAAAGAATTTCATTTATAATAGCATCAAAAGATTAAAATAGGCGGATCCAAGATGGCAGCATGAGAGGAGAACGCCGATAACTGCCTGGGAAGGGCCTTGTGAACAGAGGGGAATCCACAGGGGAAAACCTGAGAAGAAACCTCAACTAAGAGAACCATACAACACGGAACAACACACAAAGGTTAGAGAAAAAAGGGGAGAGTGGGAGAGGAAAAGGGAAGCAGCGGTTCGGGGACAGAGACTCGGAGCGCGGCCCGGGGCTGGCAAAAACAAAGGGAGATTGGGGGACTACGGTCAAAGTGGAGCTGGATCGAGGGCGGGCTGGAAGCCGAGACCTAGGGAGCGTGGAAGCCCCACAAGACGGTGGACAATTTAACATCCGAACTCAAGGGACAGCACGCAGTGCCCTAATCAGATCACAGAGCCTAAAGTGGAACAGGGACGGTGGAGCAGGGCGGCTGCACTTCCCGGCGGGCGGGGTGAGAGCAGGGCCCCAGCCCACAACAGCTCAGCACCCCTGATTTACGGAGGAGATGGACTGTGAGGGAGCGCCTTCTGAGGACAGGGCTCTTGGAGTGAGGGCTGGGGCTTGAGTGGGCACAGCTGCATTGGACGTGCTTGGAGTGAATCCGGGGGTCTCAACAGAGCCGGGAGCGTAGAGCGGCTGCCGCCCAAGCTACAGACTGTGCGCGCAGGGCTTTTGGCGCCCCACCCACCGGGACTCCGCGGCGCTGCTCCCAGCGTGCAACTGGGCTTTCGGCGCCCTGCCCACCGGGCCGCAGCAGCGCTGCTGCCTGCTCGCGAGTACACAGCTGGGCTTTTAGCGTCCCGCCCACCGGGCCTCTGGGGCGTGGTAGGCCGCGAGCGCAACTGGGCTGCCTGCCGGGTCTCTGCAGTGTCATTGCCTGTGCGCAGGACTGCGCGGCCGACCAGGGCCTCTGCCAAGCCCCAGCCCATCCAAGTGCTGCCCTGCGGGCGTGCCTTACAGATACAATTGAAGGAGGGGCAGCCAGGAGGCGGAAAGACCAGAGCTCCTGCGCCCCGCCCCCACTGAACCACCAGCCCCCCTGCTGAAAGAGGAATCTGCTATTGTGTCTCAGGCCCGCCCTAGCTCCTACTCACATGCCCCCACCCCTGGCCACACCTTTACTACCCTGCTATCTAACAGCTAAGACGGCAACCTGAAGTGCCCCGGGACACAGAAACTGTCTGCTTCCCCCAACCCTCTCCCAAAATCTCCTTCTCCCACAACTGAGTCCAAAAGAAAAAATAAAGAGAAGCCCATCTGATAGGCAAACCCCCAGAGGGAAAACAGACTCATGCGTAAAGCAAAAAGAACCACATCAAACACAATGCACACCTCAGAATCCAAAGACCCTCCAGAAGATCAGGGGCAGTCTTTAGTAAAGGACCTTGCACACTTGGAATCAAATCTAAGTGAAACAGAATTCAGGGCTGCATTAATCAAGA
>PVKE010048111.1:0-11698 GCA_004027555.1 Craseonycteris thonglongyai | reverse complement strand
AGTTCCTTTTGGTTCTGCTCTAGCTTCTCAATTTTGTTGGTAAAGTACTCATTTTGCTCAGAAAATTTCTTGTTGAGGTCATTTAACTGTGTCTGGGTACTTTGCCAGCATTGAGTGAGCTCTCTGAGTGTCTTGATTAATGCAGCCCTGAATTCTGTTTCACTTAGATTTGATTCCACGTGTGCAAGGTCCTTTACTAGAGACTGTCCCTGATCTTCTGGAGGGGCTTTGGATTCTGTGCTGTGCATTGTGTTTGCTGTGGTTCTTTTTGCTTTACGCATGAGTCTGTTTTCCCTCTGGGGTTTGCCTATCAGATGGGCTTCTCTTTATTTTTTCTTTTGGACTCAGTTGTGGGAGAAGGAGATTTTGGGAGAGGGTTGGGGGAAGCAGACAGCTTCTGTGTCCTGGGGCACTTCAGGTTGCTGTCTTAGCTGTGATATAGCAGGGTAGTAAAGGTGTAGCCAGGGGTGGGGGCATGTGAGTAGGAGCTAGGGCGGGCCTGAGACACAATAGCAGATTCCTCTTTCAGCAGGGGGGCTGGTGGTTCAGTGGGGGCGGGGCACAGGAGCTCTGGTCTTTCCTCCTCCTGTCTGCCCCTCCTTCAATCGTATCTGTAGGCCATGCCCGCAGGGCAGCACTTGGATGGGCTGGGGCTTGGCAGAGGCCCTGGTCGGCCGCGCAGTCCCGCGCGCAGGCAATGACACCGCGGAGACCTGGCAGGCAGCCCTGTTGTGCATGAGCAGTCTGCAATGCCCCAGAGGCCCGGTGGGTGGGACGCCAAAAGCCCAGCTGTGCACTCGTGAGCAGGCAGCAGCGCTGCAGCGGCCCGGTGGGCAGGGCACTGAAAGCTGGTCCCACGCACAGGCAGCAGTGCTGTGGCGGCCTGGCGAGCAGGGCGCCAAAAGCCCTGTAGTGCACCGGCGAGCAGGCAGCGGCGCTGCGGGGCGGCCCGGTGGGCGGGGCACTGAAAGCCCAGTGCGCGCACGCAGTGATGCGCAGCGGCCCAGTGGGCAGGGCACCGAGAGCCCAGCCGTGCACTTCCGTGCAGGCAGCGCCGCCATAGCGGCCTGGTGAGCGGGGCACCAAAAGCCCAATTGCACGCTGGCAAGCAAGCAGTGGTGCCGCTGAGGCCCGGTGGGCGGGGCGCCAAAAGCCCAGTTGCATGCTGGCAGCGGCGCTGCGGAGGCCCGGTGGGCGGGGCGCCGAAAGCCCTGCGCGCACAGGCCGTAGCTCGGGCGGCAGCCGCTCTATGCTCCCGGCTCTGTTGAGACCGCTGGATTCACTCCAAGCACGTCCAATGCAGCTATGCCCACTCAAGCCCCAGCCCTCACTCCAAGAGCCCTGTCCTCAGAAGGCGCTCCCTCACAGTCAATCTCCTCCGTAAATCAGGGGTGCTGAGCTGCTGTGGGCTGGTGCCCTGCTCTCACCCTGCCCGCCGGGAAGTGCCGCCGCCCTGCTCCACAGTCCCTGTTCCACTTTAGGCTCTGTGATCTGATTAGGGCACTCTACGCTGTCCCTTGAGTTCGGATGTTAAATTGTCCACAGTCTTGTGGGGATTCCACACTCCCTAGGTCTCGGCTTCCAGCCCGCCCTCGATCCAGCTCCACAGTGACCGTAGTCCCCCAATCCCCCTGTGTTTTTGCCAGCCCCGGGCCGCGCTCCGAGTCTCTGTCCCCGAACCGCTGCCTCCCTTTTCCTCGCCCGCTCTCCCCTTTTTTCTCTAACCTTTGGGTGTTGTTCTGTGTTGTGTGGTTCTCTTAGTTGAGGTTTCTTCTCAGGGTTTCCCCTGTGGATTCCCCTGTGTTCACAAGGCCCTTCCCCGGCAGTTATCGGCGTTCTCCTCTCATGCCGCCATCTTGGATCTCCCAGAATTTTCTAATATCACTTCTTTCCAGAAGTCTTTCCCATACTTATTATACTATATCATGCTGTCTGTTTTGGTGTTGATAGCATTCTCTGTACCTTTATCATAGTGATATCACAGTTGTATAATTAGCTGTTTAATATTTTCTTTTTGAGATAGTACGAACTTTATGGCAGCTAATGTGTTTGTCTTGTTAACAACTAAATAAATAGTACAGAACATTTTACTTACATAAATAAACATTGAATAGATAAAATGATATTATATGAAAAAAACTTAATAGAATTTCTGGCATATAGCCATCACTTGAGGATGTTAGCTATTACAATTTCAACCACCAATCTTTAACCTCTCTCTGTTTTCCAGAGTTTCTCTTTCTGTTGTCATACTTTACATACTTTTTCTAAGCAACATAACTACACTGTGGTTTTATCTACCCGCTATGTGATGACATTATAATGGAAACAATTTATATTGAAAGACCAGAGAGCTATCTCTGAGGAGTGACATGAAGTGTTAAGACCTCAGAGAGAGTATGGATCTGACCCCTAGAGGCCAGAAGACTGCACAAACATTTCAGGAAATTAGTAACTGGAAAATGCTATCTTGGGGTTAAGTCAAGCTGTCAAGCATAAGGTAGCTAAGACACCGAATTCCAAATAAATCCTACATTTAAGTCTGTAGGTTTTTCTTGTATTACAATTCTATTTTCTCTGATTTGCTGAAGCAATGTCATTGGGCTTGACTCTGGCTTCATCTTCTATTGCCATTTATACAAGTCATTCAACTAAACTGCAGCAATTCTTCAAGATGTTATGAGGAAAATTTTATCTCACCCCTACTCAGGGCTATAAACAGTTAAGGTGAGACATATCCATATTGTTCTAAGCACCCCATGTTAAATCTCTTTAACTGACAGTAACATATAGCCATTTTAATAAAGCAAAAATTATTGATAGTACTCTACTTCACTCTCAAAAATATCTTGATTTGGATGATAAGGTCACTCTCTTTAAAGTTTACCCAATTTACAGTGAAAGGGTGATTGGAGTGAGAGAGAAAGGATTCTAATTTCATCCTCTTCATATGCCTAAACCTAGTCCCCTCAAATAAGGTGATGACATTGAGGTAAGGTCACCAATCCTTGATCATCTCTTTCTGAAAATGTCAAGGAACAAGTGCTATAGCTTTTCAGAATGGAATGTGGGTGCCTGTAGCCATCCCAGGATAAGTCTTAAAGAAATCATCGCTGTGTTTTTCAAAAAATGCTGTTAAAATATAAAATTGGATTTTTAATTTTTTTTGGCTAGCTATGCAATTGAAAGATTTTTCTAGCCAGTGTATTAAACTTTATGTCTGTCCTATGAAATTTAGGGAAATTATAGTATTGTATATAATATAGCCATAAAATTTAATTATCTTGAGAAAGCAATATTATAGTGAAAAGTAATTTTAAGTGAGTTCTCAGTTATAACTGTCAATTCAAGGAGAAAAAGAGATCCCATTTTTTCTGAACACATCTTTACATTAAAATGTGGCTATTTCATATTATACTATTTTTGTTTCTTTTTTTCAAATATTTATAACCAAATACAAATAAAACATGAAAGAAATCTTAGATAATATTTTGTTTTGCTTGACAAAATTCCTGCCTTAAAACTCATTAAGTGGAAGATTAGTAGTAGTAGTAGAGCACACTGTTTTGTGTCTTTGATTAATGACTCCAAGAAAAAATACAATGTACTATTGGTATATCAATTCTGATTGTTTTCAAGTGAAAGCAAACAAAAAAACATAATAATTATCCTGGTTACATCTTCATTAGCAAACATTTATATGTATATATGTAGGCATGGTTTGAGTAGCTGTCTTTTAAAATAACATAAGCAATAAAATGATGTAGTTTGGGGAAAAGTTGAATCCTTTTTGTAGTTTGCAGCTTTCTAATCAAATTTATTTTACATTTTTCCTTTCTTATAGAACATCATACTCACTTCTAGTGCAGTATATATCACACTATAATATAGCTATTGACTTCCATTTTTATTGCCTCTGCCAGGTTGAGTTATCCTTGAGGGAAAGCTCTATCTCTTCATCTTTATAATTCCAACTCCTAACCCAGTTCCTGGACTATAATCAGTGCTAATTTTTCTCTCTCGATTCTAGTTTCTTATTTTTTTCTTATACAAGTCAATTTAGAGCTAAAATAACTGAGTGGAGTTGACATCTATGTGGAATGACTTCAGTAGCAGGCTAAGAAACAACAGTCACAGAAAAGATTTCCTACATGAACTGAATTGAGACTAAACTTCCAGACTTCGATGTGAAATTAGTTTGAAGTTTAGAGGACAATGTGTAATTTCAAAATGATTATGGATTCCAGCAAACTTATCAGAGTTGGCATATGATGAGCTTTAAGTTTATTTTGAGTAAGAACTATGTCTTATTATATTGATTTAGTCCATATAAATGGTACCTTTAATTAGATCCTAAATAAATGCTCTGAATAAATGGGTGGGTCTACATTTATCAAAGGATTTGCATGAAATGTGCTACTAGAAGTAGTATTTATTTTGATGTTTAATACTTATCTAATAATAAGAAAAGCTATTGCTGATTACAAATAAAACATATGCTTAGGAGTTAATATTTCTTTATGAGCAATTATTAGTTGCTCAAAAAATATTTGGCAAATTAACAAAATCAAGTTGACATAGTTTCCTTTGTGACTGGTCTAGCAAAATTGGGCATTTTTTCTAATGTCATTTCTTAGTCTATGTCTGTTGTAGTTCTCACTTTTCTACTGGTAATACTTACAGATACTTATTTACCTGTTGATTTTACTGATTGGGACCCTTCAAGGGGGCAGTGTGTGGCAGCCTGGGACTATGGCACAGCCGCATCACGACTCTGTCAAATTTGTTACTCAGCCTCTGAGAGTATCTGATTCCTTGTCTATAAAGTGGAGAAAACAATACCTGACTTCACAAGAGTGTAAGACAGTGTGTGAATAAGCTCCTTGGTATCACCTAGTTTTTCAGATATTTGGAGTCACGAATAACAAAATAAAAGTCCTTAGACTCTTGTCAGATAAAGTGGGAAATCCAGTGTCTTCCTAATATTTCTGTAGATTTCTAAGGAAGGTTTGTGGGGAGTTTCCATTCTCCTGACACTTGAAATCTCAGCTGCAAGCTTTTTTCCCCATCTTAACTTCAGCTACTGTTTCTTCTCTACCTTTGTTCTCAAAATTACTGCTCTCTCTTGGCCTGGATGTGAACATTTCCCTTTTCCTCTAAAGCACTATTCACACATAAGTCATGCTAAATAATGGATTTTCAGTGGTTTCACTTGCGATTTGGGGATTATGGGGATACAGTATTAATTGCCATGCAGAAAAGAAAACAGCAAATTCAATCAATCTTCACTTCTTAGACATTGATAACTTTTGCTGACCCTAGGAAATTTTTGATAGCCTATGTATACCTCTCCTTAGGGCCTGATCTCCCACCAAGTCTGCTGAGTCTATAATCAGGAGTAGTGTGTGTGTGTGTGTGTGTGTGTGTGTGTGTGTGTGTGTGAAGAGATGGAAGGAAAGGGTGATTTATAATCTAATGATCTTAGCTTTGGAATTTAACACTGCCTTTTCATGACCCTTTCAAAATCAATCCATTGGTTTTCAATATATAGTCTTACACATATCCTGTTTCTTCAGTCCTCTTAGGTATTCTGTGAGTTCCCAATGTCTGTTTACAAAAATACTTTATTGAGGTGTAATTTATACTCAATACAGTTACACACTGAAATTCACAGTTTCTGAGTTTTGACAGCTATATACCAGTGTATAACCACTACCTTGATCAAGCAATAGAATAGTTCTGTCACTCCTAAAAGTTCCCTTTGCAGACAACTCCTTCCCACCAACCCCAACCCCTGGCAACTGCTAATGTGCTGTCGTTATAGATTAGTATACATGCTGCCAAAGTTAGCACAATGTCATTATAGATTAGATTTTCCCTTTTTAGATACTTATGTGAATAGCATATTTTGGCTTCTTTCTGACATCATATTATTTTTGAAATTAGTTCATGGTGTTGCATGCCTCAGGAGATCATTCTTTTATATTACTGCTTGCTGTTTCATTGTGTAGGTATACTAAATTTTGTCTATTTATTCACTTACTGATCAACACTCGAGTTGTTTTCAGTTTTGAACTATTATGAACAAAGCCATAATAAACATAAATGTACAAGTCTTCAGATAGTGAAATGTGTTTTTATTTCTTATTTAAATATCTAGGAGAAGAAAACTGAGCTACATGGGGAGTATATATTAAACTTCCTGAGAAACTGGAAGACCGTTCTCCACAATGGTGATACCATTTTAAATACCCACTGCCAATATATGAGAGTACTGGTTATTCAACACCCTCATTAATCCTTAGTATTGTTAGGTATTAAAATTTTAGACATTCCAGTGGGTGTGTAGTGGTATCCCATTTTGTGGCTTTAATTTGCATTACCTGACAACTACTGATGTTGAGCACCTTTCCATATGGTTATTGGCAATTCATGCATCTTCTGTTGTGAAGTGGCTACAAAATCCCTCTAAATACAGTTGGGTCTTTTTTATATCTTCCATTTCTCGCCTCATCATGTTTGTGCTTTCCTCTAATTTTCTTGAGCATATGGAGCATATTTAAAATAAATTTATAATGTCCTTGTCTGCTAATTCCATTAACTCTGTTATTTCTGGATTTGTTTCTATTGGTTGGCATTTTTCCTGCTCATGGGTTATATTTTCCTTTTCTTACCTGGCAATTTTTGTTTTATTGCCAGCCATGAATTTTATGTTGTTGGTTGCTGAATTATGTTGAATTATTTTATTATGGGGCTTTGTTTTGGCAGACAGGTAAGTTACTTGGAATCTGCTTAACCCAGTTGAGGCTTGCTTTTTAAGCATTTTGGGACATGTGTAAGGAGTCTTTAGACTAAGGCTATGAAGGTATACTTTTGAGGACTCTACCTACTGTCTCCTGTGTTATGAGATCTTTTCAATCAGGCTAATGGGACAAAAAACATTTCTAGTGCTGCATGAACTGTGGGAATTATTCGATTGTTTGGTACACTTTAATTGTTTGGCTCTTTAACCCATCTTTGTGGAGTGTGTACTCCTTGCATGCACGCATCAGTATTCAGTAAAAGATTTAAGAGGAACTTCCTCCTCTAAGGTTTTCTGCCCCACAAATTCTAGCTACTTTCACCTTCCCATATTCTTACCTCTAGTTTCTCAAAGACTTGAGAAGGCTGGGCTCTGTTCTTCCATCCTTGTGCTGACATGAAAACTTCTTCAAACAGGAAACTTAGTCTTATGTCATTCGTTGTTATTCTGTCAGAGATCACAGTCCTCTACTGTTTTCTCTACAGTGTCTGAAAGCAGTTCTTGATGTATTTTGTCTGGTTTTCTGGTTGTTTAATGTGGTAGTGTGAATCCTGTTTCTGTTACTTCTTCATGGCCAGAAACAGAGGTCCATGTATGAATATTTCAAAAATTGAGGGGTGTAATTGGATAAGAATTTTAATTTACTGATTAATAAAACAAAAAGAAAATTTATACTTACTGTCAGCTTCATTTCATAAAAGAAAGGATATTTAACAAATTTTAACCACTGATCCTGACCATGTGTTCCTTATCCTATGACAATTTTACAGAAGAATAAAAGCACTAAAATTCAGATAAATTAATGAGAAAGTGATTAGTGTTTAGCAGTATGGTCAAGTTTAAAACTCAAATATCCTGATTCCTAGTATAGTTTTCTTTTCCTGCATCACAATGAGGATTCCCTGTGTGTGAACATAGTTATATTGAGCTACTAGACACTAGACCAGGGGTGTTCAATCTTTTGACTTCTTTCGGCTACATTGGAAGAAGAATTGTCTTGGGCCATGCATTGCAAACTATTATTGTTTCTCATTATTAGTCAGATCTGAACTACTATCTGGCTTCCTCACATCTATCTCTACTCCACCTATTCTTTACCCAACAGACAGGGACGTTCAAAGAATTTAAATATGTTCATGTGACTTGAGGGAGAGACAGTGATGTTCACCAAAACTTCCATCTGCTCCCTAACACTTACCAGCCCCGTAGGGTTAGGCAGGCCATGCGTCTATGGGCAGAAGTAACATATGTTGGTTTTATGAAGAAGTATAGAAAAACTGGAGTTTGAACCAAATGCCTTTTCTCTGCTGTGGGGACTGTGCAGTTTTCTCATTCCAGATGGTGAAACTACAAGACTGTAAAGTTTCCTTCAGTCTGGATTTTTGAGTGACTCATGGAGAAGAGTCCTTATCAACTCACAAAGGACATAGAGCAAGAATTTAAAAAAACAAACAACAACAACAAAAAACCAAGCCACCTTCGCCCCTCCCCCCTTAAGCCACTAGATTTTGGGGTTAATACAGCATAATTCAGCCTATGCTACATTCTCATTAGTTACGGGATACAGTCCTGAGTTACTAATGAAGCTTTGAATGATTCTGAACATCCTGCCACTGCCACTCTTCATCTTCATCACAGTTTAGTCACTTTGGTCTTTCTCTCTTTGTTAAATATTATTTCCTTTAGCTATTGAATATCCTGGCAACTTTTTTCTTAATTTTATTATTATTATTTTTTAACATTTGATGCCCCCTCCCCATGCCCCCACAGCCCACCCCCCATGCCCCCCCCGCCCCCAGGCCACCACCAAACCACTGACTGTGTCCAGGAGTTTTTGTGCCATTCTATTCCATTGGTCTGTATGTCTATTTTTCTGCCAATACCAAGCTGTTTAGATAATTGACACTTTGTAGTGTATCCTGGCAAATTTGAGGGTAACTGAATGTCATCTTTGCATATGGATAGTCACTATGATTGTGCTAATGGAGTGGGAGAAGGGTAATTATAGCATATCAGCACATTGGATGGAATTTTTACTAAATAGTGTATTTCTCTTAGCTGGTAGAGAAGTGGCCTTGTGAGGCTATGATTTGAGATAAACAGTCTATAGGAGTAGATAGGAAATACACTATAACATTTATTTTTAATGAATAAAGAAACCAATTTGAGATAGTAAAAAAATTAACAATATCAAAAAAAAAAAGGAAGAATTTATTGGAAAGATATTTGGGTATCTCATAGAACCTAAGAACATCTAAGCCTATGGTCTACTAAAACAGGAATTGAAAGAATAAATTTCTAATCCAGGTAACACTCTCTTCAGTCTCTAGGCTCTGATTCGCTCAATGTTCTGCTTTATTCTTTTTTTCTTAAGGTTTATTTTATTGTTTTGAGAGAGAGAGAGAGAGAGAGAGAGAGAGAGAGAGAAGGGGGAGGGCCCAGAGCAGTCTCCACAGCTGTATATCATTAGTTTTGATATAGTTTCATTTCACACAGGTGGATGTGGGGCTGCGCAGGGTGTGAACTGAACTGGGGGCCTTCCACATGGGAAGCATGCCCTATTTCGGCATATGGGTTTGCACAGGCCAGGGCTAGGACTCAATGCCCAGACCCCGCAGCTACAAGGCAAGTGCTCAACCTGTTGAGCTATCCCAGCATTCCTTGGTTTATTCTCTTCTCTCTTTGTCTTTAGGTGCATTGGTATAGATGGCTACCCCCCTTCTCAAGTCGGCATTATCTCGGTTCTGGTCAAATGGCAGAAGGTAACTGTCTCTCAGCCTTTATTTCAGATTCCTGAGAATAATATAATTTGCCTACATTTGTGAAGTGAGCAGATAGCATGAAATTATTTCCATCCATTTGAAATCTGGGGAGCAGTGTTGAGAAAATCAAGGAATTGGTAGGTAACATATACCAAAACTTTGTTTAGAATAAATGAAAAATCAGAACACTGGGAAGTCTATTTAAGAATCAAGGGCGTTATTGATTGCTAAAGATAGGAGCAGAGGATAAGAAACATGCTGGGGTTTGCTTAATTTATAGAAGCTTAATTTGATTGGACAAAATTTACTATTTTAATTAGCTATATAACATGCAAAATGGGAAGCATGAATTACTTTCATCTCACCCCACACACTCCTCCAACTTGGGTTGTATTAAAGAAAATGCTTAAACGCTGAAAGGGTTATTAGTTATATGGATAGTAAAAAACAAAGAGAGAATTAAAAGGCTTCAGAGTTTCCAAAAAAGGAATTCAAAAATCTCAAAGACAGTGAGTGTTGTGGAGGTTAAGATGAGCCTGATATTTTAGCCAAAGGGCTACAAAAGGGGTGCAGACTCCCAAGGACAAAATGCTGGAGTACAGAAAAAAAGATTTTATTTCTATTTATACTTATTCTTTACTTAAAAATTAAGAAGGGGAGGAAGCCAGGATGTTCTTAGCGGGTTGAGGGCTTGCTTTGCAGCCCTAGGGACCAGGGATTAGTCCCGGTCCCGGCCCATGTGGACCCATGTGCTGAACTGAGGTGCGCTTCCCATGCAGGAGGCCCCAGTTCAGTTCTCATACCCCCAGGTTTGGGTCCTGGCTTGAGGGTGGGGGTGGGGATGCCTCCTATGTGGGAGCCCAGTCTAGTTCCTGCTCTGCACAGCCCCGCCCACCAGTGTGGAACAAAACCATGTGTAGGACTGGTGACGTGCAGCTATGGAGACTGCTCTGGGCCCTCCCCCTTCTTTATGTCTCTCTCTGTCTCTGTCTCTCTCTGTCAAAAACAATAAAATAAATTTTTTTAAAAATTAAGAAGAGACTGAAAATTTCCTGGTATTTAATAAATAGATTGAAGCTGGTAGCCTAACTTGGATTGCATGATAGATTAGAGCTATCATGTTTGATAAAAATGAGATAGAAATGGAATATGCATCATGGCTAAGATCACAGACTGCAACTGCACTACCTGGTTTCTATCTCTTATATAAACTATTTATGTGACTTACACAAATTACTTAACCTCTCTGTGCCTCTTTTGTCTCACATGTAAAATAGGAATGAAAATAGTAGTGTTTCTTTCATAGAATTGATCTGAAAATACATGAGCTGATGTATGTAAATTGCTTAGAAGAGTTGTTCATACACAGAAGCATGATATGAGTGTTGGGAATAGCTATGATCCCGAGAGAAGCATGAGAGTTCTACAGCATGGAGATGCTGACAGTAGTGCCTTCCCTCTATTGTTCTATTTTGTGCTATGTGTTATATTGCCAGAGATGCATTTTATTAAATGGAATCACACAGGTTACATCATTTAGTTTTAGTGACAACAGAAAGGCTTTTTGGTACATTTAATATAGAGAAATACGCAACACATACTTTTTTTTTTTTTATGTAAACTTAGAGTAATAACTCTTGATTTTGGCTCTTAGTGACTCTGAATTCTTTTCCTTCTCAAAATTATCATTACTGGGCTATTGTTTGTTATTCACACCTTCTTTATTTCAGATGTATTTTAAGGCACTTCACCCACCGCAAGAAAACTGACTGAAAAAGAATGCAAACACGAAATCAGGTTTATTGCACCAGGCATCAGCACTATGATGGAATCTTTAATTTGAGGTCAAATAAAAATAAGCCAGGGGAAGCTGGGATGGCTTAGCGGGTTAAGCACTTGCTTTGCAGCGCTGGAGCCTGAAGATTGAATCCCGACCCCGGCCCAGGCAGACCCACATGCTGAACTGGGGTGTGCCCCCAGTTTAGTTCTTGCCGGGACCTATGCAAGAGGCTCCCAGCCCAGTTCCTGCCCTGCGCAGCCCCGTGCCCACCTGTGGAGTGAAACTATATGGAAAACTAATGCTGTCAACTATGGAGACTGCTCTGGGCCCTCCCCCTTCTCTCTGTCTCTCTCT